>CM041797.1:48051331-48078831 GCA_023376895.1 Aspiorhynchus laticeps | reverse complement strand
GGGATCTGTGCTGAAGTGGTTTGCATTCTATCTTAAGGACAGATCTTTTTCCGTGAAATTGGGGAAGTGTTTCTCATCTCGGGCTCAAATCTCCTATGGTGCTCCACAGGGCTCTATTCTGGGTCCTCTTCTTTTTTCCTTATATATGCTTCCACTCGGTTATATGTTTCATAAAACATAATTTATCATATTATCTCTATGCTGACGACACTCAGCTTTATCTTCCTGTTAAAAACAATAAGTGTTCTTTGTCTAATCTGTCTGCATGTCTAGCTGATAGGAGCTGCAGGAATGTGAGAGTCTGGTCATGTGACTGTACATCATTCCACTGTTATGTGCGTTCTCATCTCTTCAGTTCATATTTGCTGACAGTTAGTGTTTCCTGAACATGATGTGGTGCCAACCTAGATCAGGGCATTGCAATAAATAAGTAAATGTTTAAAATAAAAAAGGGTTCAAATAAATAGATATTTTAATTAAAATAATGATTAAATAAAAACATTTGTTTTAAATAAGAAAAAATGTTTACAAATGCGTAACATTTGATTACAATAAATGCATTTTGACTATAATAAATGCTTTAAAAAATACAAAATTATTCAAATGGATTTGATAAATGTGATTAAAATATATGAATTGATTAAAATAAATACATTTTGATGAAAATAAATATGAAATAAAACCTTTTAATTAAAATACATTAAAATAATATTAAAATAAAATTTAAATGCATTTAAAATGTGATTTAAATAAACTTGATTAAAAATAAATACTTAAAACATTTTATCAAAATAAACAAAAATGATTAAAATAAGTAGTTTAATCAATTGATTAGTATAAATAAATTGCTAAAAAGATTTGCGTCATTGAGATCTCTTCTGAAACCCTTGAGGAGACACATTTGACATCACTGGGGTCTTTTCCTCAGCAGAAACATCTGAGAAGGAGATTCGGCAGAAGTTTGATCTATGTTTTTCTGAAATAACTGAGACATTCTTCATACAGCACAGGAATGAAAAAAATCACACATTAGAATAAGTCCATCCATTGTTAAAAAAGCATAATCTTGATCAGCATGATCTGAATAACTAGACCCATATCTAAATTCATCTTTCATTTCAAAAGTTTTGGAAAAAGTTGTTTATTCTCAGATCTCATCTTACCGGAGTACTTTTAATATTTTTGACACATTTCAGACTGGTTTTAGAGAATTTCATAGTACTGAATCTGCCTTGTTGAAGGTTACTATTGATACTTTACTTTCTCTTGACTCTGGTTGTTGTATCTTAATCATGCTTGAATTAAGGGAAGCATTTCATACAATAGATCATGACATCCTTCTACAAAGACTTGATCAAGTAGTTTGGTTTCAGGGATCTGTGCTGAAGTGGTTTGAATCCTACTTTAATGACAGATATTTTTCCGTTAATTTGGGGAATTGATTCTCATCTCAGGCTCAAATCTCCTATGGTGTTCCACAGGGCTCTATTCTGGGTCCTCTTCTTTTTTTTGCTTATATATGCTTCCACTCGGTTATATTTTTCATAAACATAATTTATCCTATCATCTCTATGCTGACGACACTCAGCTTTATTTTCCTGTTAAAAACAATAACTGTTCTTTGTCTAATCTGTCTGCGTGTCTTCATGACATTAAATGTCTGATGAGCTTAAATTTTTTTACAGTTCAATAATGATAAAACTGAAATAATGTTTTTCGGTCCAACAGTTGCGTCTTCTGGCATTGTCAAGCAGCTTGGTCCCCTCTCATCAAATGGACGCGACCAAGAAACCTTGGTGTTACCTTTGATCCTGTGTTGTCTTTTGATAAGCAGATCAGTGCTTTTGTGGAAAGCAGTTTATTTCAATTAAGATCAATTGCTAGAATCAAGAAGATGCTTTCCTGAAAGATTCTTCAAACTGCAATTCATGCTTTTATAACTTCAAGTTTGGAGTACTGCAACTCACTTTATCTGGGTTTGCCTAAATCATCTGTGGATCGATTGCAATTGGTGTAAAATACGCCAGCCAGATTATTGACTGGCACTAGAAAACGTGAGCACATTACCCCAGTACTCGCCTTTCTACACTGGCTACCGGTCAAGTTGATTTTAAGACTTTGCTCTGTTTTTAAAGCTTTACATGGTTGTGCTCCCCAGTATATTTGTAATCTCCTCATCCCGCACACTTTGGTTTGACATCTGTTGTTTTTAATTGTGCTTTATAAACCATTCTAAATTGAATGTTGGAAGTACACTGTGAGTTGCCGTGCTGATGTGGTGTTTGTGTGTACAGGACACTATGGCTCTCGTAGAGCAGTATAAATCAGGCGCAGTGCCTCCTGCTGACGTGGAGTTTGAGGATTACAGTCAGGCAGTCAGAGTTGCCACATCTGACAACACAGCAGCACACCTGCCGAAAGTGCGCATCAAACAGCTCTTCAAGAAAAACAAGGTGTACTCAGTACAGCAGGTATTACTGCAAACCATCACCACACTGGCCTCAGATGTGAACATGCTGAAATACAGCACACGCTAGATGAAGTTTAGTTTATATATGATGTGTGTATATATGTAAATAGATGTGTGCTAAGTGTACATCTGTGCATGTGTTTGAATTTTCAGGTGACGTCTCCTGATAAGAACTTGGTGAGCAGCTTTATGCGTAATGTTTAATTTTTTTTTACTAGTGTTGAGTGTGTGGAGTACTGATGTCTCTCTCTCTCTGTGTGTGTGTGTGTGTCTGAAGCCGTTATCGCTGGAGGATCTCGCTCGTCTGCCTCTGGATCAGAGGAGGAGGCGTCTGCAGGAGAAGATCGATGACATGCAGAAGGAGCTGCAGAGAGAGACGGAGCAGAGGTACATCACCGTCTCACTGAGCACAGAACTACCACAAATCATGCAAACCATGATATTTCTAGAAACTGAGATAACCAAAAATATCGCAATACATTTAAATGCAGGAGTGAATCCCCTGAATTATCATTTCACAGTTATATACCGTTACACCTCGGGTGTGCATTATTTTTCTAATAATTCAACGGACCGAAGTCAATTATTCTGCTTATACTACGGTTGCCACACCTCAAGACATCGATCAGATGATATATTTCAAGGCATTCGTCTGGTTTTTCTACTGTGCAGATATAATGTGTAGTGCAAAGGAGCTTATCAGTCTGTTAAAGTGATAAGAGCTCAGAGAACAGTCTTTTATCAGACTGTCAGAAGAGGTAGTTTGCAGTCAATGCTGGATGTAGTGATCAGTCCAAAGCTGCACAAAGTGACTGGTGCGGGTCACAGTTTGTAAGTGGGGGGAGTGGAAGGTCCTGGGGATGTGGGGAGCGGGGGGGGGTCGTAGTGTCAGAATTCAGTGGTGCGTGGGGTAAAAGAGAGGAGGGGGGGAGACGGGAGAGAGTAATATCTCTAGTACTGTCTAAGCAATGTCTTCATTTTCTTCACGAACAGCGCCGTTGTTGTTACCTCGCTTGTGAGAAGTCATGTAGTTTTTAAGATGTTGAACTATGTTACTGAAAATCATCAGAGTAGCACTTACAACATTAGCGCGTATGTTAACGTGTGCGCAAACTGTCTGTGAGGGAGAGAGAGAGTATGTGTTTTCAGTACATAATAAAATGTAATTTTGTGGCAAAAACATGGATATGATCTGTCGTTTTTATCCTTTTGTTCACTATATTTATTTGTTTGGCATGTCGTTGTGGGTTTTGGTTCTTTTGCTGTTTTATGCTGCAAGGACCTTTGAAATAATGCAAATCATTTGGTGAAGTGATATGGACATGTAATGTGGTGCCTGGAACTACGTTCACTATGCGTTTCCCTGAAAATAATTGCACACCTTAGAACGTTCGTCAGCCAATCAGATTCAAGCATTCAAAGGCCCCGTAGTATGAGTGATTTTAACTAAACCACCGTCGTTTACATCTGTAAGGCTGCTTCACACAGCATGCTCTTCAAGGGTTGCCATGTCCACTTTTTATAATAACACTTTCTGTGACTACTGAAACTAGCAGATCCTAAGAATCCTGCCGTTCACATTAGCACTGTTATACCGTCTGTCTGTCCGTCAGCGAGGCCCTGGTGAAGATGAAGGGCGTTTATGAGCAGAACTCTCAGCTTGGAGATCCGTCCAGCCTTCAGCCTCAGATCACACAGACCGCCCATAACATCGCCAGACTGAGAGGAGAGCTCAACAAATGCCAGGTACACACACTCACACTCACACACTCACACATGTAGCATTTCCACACATATAAACACAGGTGTGTTCTGCAGGTTCAGCTGACTGAAGCCGGCGGTGGGACACTGCAACACACTCCCGCCAGGTTAGTCCGTCAGCAAACACGTATGTCTTTATGTGGGATTGTGTGTTTTCAAAACATTTGTTTGATCACCAAACTCTCCTGGGTCCAGTTGTTCAGAAAGTTTAATCTGGATCAGAATGATCTGGATTTGGAAATCCCATGTTTTGCTATACGGGAGGATCAGGTAACCCATGTTTCTTTTGTGCTGTTTTTTCAAAGCAAAATAGGATTGGATCACCCTGATCCAGATACACACTTTTTCAGATTTTCAAATCTGGATTACTAGTGCTCTATAGAGCCCCTAAAGGGACATGGTAATGGGAAAAATTAAATGTGTGGGGGGGGAATGCCAATGTTTTGCATTGCATTTACACAAATAACTACTTCTGACTGGTCCATCTCTGATGATTGTGCCAATGTAGTTTACAATCAGTGTTAAATTATTATTTTTTGTTTTTTGGACCAATTTTAAAGTTTTATTACATTTGTTCCTGAAATCCACCCTCCTTCTGGGATCAGAATAATCCTTTTTTTATTTTTTATTCTTTTTTATCTAAAGTATCCCAGTCTTACTAAAACAACATGAACAACACAAATTGAGGATTTAATACAGATCATAACCAAGATTGGATTTTGTGATCTAATCCGAATTCAGCAGCTATTTTTATTTAGAACACATTTTCAAGATTTGATCCAATCCGAGGCCCAAAATCCCATCAGATTACTTTTGAACAACTGGCCCCTGAAGATCATGTGTTTGATCTGAGATGTGTGTGTTAACCGGTTTAATGTGTGTGTAGTTCAGAGTACATCACGGTGCTGAGCGATCCCAGCGTGTCTCCGTCAGAGAACATCTACGAATGTGAGTTTGATGAGGACTTTGACATCGACGTGCCCATCGGTCAGTGCACAGCGCTGTATGACTTCGACGGTGAGCTGCTCTATTTTCTGCACTCCTTTGGTGTTCAGTAAACACTGAGATGGGTCCGGTGAGCATCTGTGTGTGTGTGTTTCAGGCAGCAGCGAGGGCGCCGTGTCCATGCATGCAGGCGAGCAGCTGAGTCTGATGCAGGAGGATCAGGGCGACGGTTGGGTCCGAGTTCAGAGGGCCAATAGAGACGTGGGATACGTGCCAGCGTCATACATCCAGATCATCTAGAAACATCTGATCGCATGTTTTACGAGAGTGTGAGCTGTGCTCTCGTGACTCCATCAACTCTGGTGTTTTTATGTCATGGGGAGGGTTTTTACTATTTGATTTATGTCTTTTCTGTCATGCATAATGCTGCTTCTGGTGATTTCCTGCACATTTGTAGTTTTAAAATTGATTTCTGTTGTCTTTTTCTGCTGCGTTTGTTAATTATTGCATGTAGAAGCCTTCATCTCTCATTGTTGTGACTTCACGACGCATAAAAAGTCAAGTGTGTCCAAACGTGTGCTGAATGATTGCCATATTTATTTTAAAAATCTGTTCAACCCCAAAAAATAACTATAACGACATCTATATTAGCATCCACACCATCTGATGATATCAATAAGTGCATCCGCCACTTTAAATGCTTGAGCAGCCATGCACAAAGAACAACGGTCAAGGTCAGGATTTTTATTAAATACATTCAATTTTGAGTTGATTATAAGCCGCCAACACACTTGGAATATATGACATGGAATCATTCTGTGATATAATGTGAGAAATTATGTCTGAAAATGAAAGAAGGGCTAGAACAACACAGTGTGAGTAAATGATGACTTGATTTAAATTTTTGGGGTGAACTGTCCCTTTAAAGTGCCCCTATTATGGGTTATGAAAGGTTCATATTTTGGTTTTGGGATCCCCAACAACAGGTTGACATGCATTCAAGCTCAAAAAACACTTTCATTGTCTTATAATATGCATTTGTTTTTACCTTATTTGCTCAACGACTCACAAACGATTCGCTCAACGATTCATTTTTCCTTTGTGTGACGCTAATCTGCAGTTATTGGTCGATTTAATTTAAAGCAGTGTTTGTGAGCTTTTAACGCTCCAAAAGCAGCACCTAGTGGCAAAGGATGAATTTGCATGTTCATTCAGACCAACGAGAAAATCAAGTTTTCCCAGGTCTGCGCGCGCAACAAGTGGGCGGAAAAATGCTAATGTTTCATGTTGACGTCAAACAGGGATTCATTTTAAAAACGACTCGTTTCAATGATTCAGAGTCGACTCTTTCTTTTGAGAGACAATAACTTAATACACGGTGCACTTTCAGATTTAACACTTTGCAGGATGTTTTCATTCACTTACACACTGCATGAAAGATCATCTTCAAAAATCCATAATAGGGGCACTTTAAGACCCATTCATGCCAAGGATGATCACTATAAAGATTTATCGCCTGATTATAAATGTTCTGTTGATGAAGTCTGCCGCTTTAAATGCTGTGGTCCTTATTAAAGATGGATTCTGATTTGTTAGTGTTTTGATCATTTATCAGCGGGACCATAGCTTTCTTGAAGTGATTAGAGAATGCGTATCTAATGTATCTATTATCGAAGTCGTGTGGACTTCCTCATTCTCAGAGAATTAGAATGTTAATTAAAACTTTAAAGGTATAGTTATTGTTCTTGGTGTGAACAGGCATTAAGGTATATAAACATTATATATATATATATATATATATATATATATATATTATATATATATATATATATATATATTTTTTTTTTTTTTTTTTTATTCAAACGCTAAATGACGTTGTGATGTCATTGCGCGATGACGTCATTATGTAATCATGATGCAAAATTGTGTCTCTACATCAAATCAAGTCAAAAATATATTTTTATATTTGTTAATTTAGATTTGTTCATAAAATAATATAAATGCTAATATAATATTAAAATATAACTATTTTTAAATACAAAATGTAATTGTTCAACAATTCAATGAATTAATAAACTTACACATTTTTGAATGATTACAATCTAAGTTTTATATTTTTATTAGCTAGTAAAACTACACATTCTGAACACTTATAGTTTTAAGCAGTGTATTAGTAGTTAGTTAGTGTGCTACTCTAAGAAAAGTTTGTAAAATATGGCACAATTTATTATGTTAATATGAAGGAATTTTCCTTATTGATTTTTCAGGGGGTTTTTTACCTGCATTTTAAATTATGCATTGTATTTTGTGTTTTTGGGTTACAATGGATAATAGATAACAGATAATATCCTGGAAAATTACTATATAATACCTTTTCCATTTTTCTAGATATTTTTCTTATAGTGTACTAACTGATCAACAATCACAGGTACAAGCTACTAACAAAGTGTATCATAAATGAACAACAATGATTCAATTATTATTATGATTATTAAATTTAACAATTGCAAATTGCATCTAATTTAATTCACGTGATGTGTGTACTGCTAGCAAGGGCATAGGTTTGCTTTCAACATTGGTGGGGACATAAACCCATTTATTTTTTATAATAGTATGTTTAACAGTCAATAATTACACAATTATGATTTTGTGAACCAACAACATCAGCATCAGAGCGCTGGGTGTCTTAATCACACATCACTTTATTTTATTATTAATAGAATTGGACCCAGGATGATTCTGAAAGAATACTCTGCTGTTGCTGTAGTAACGAATCTCCTGCATCTGATTAACAGATAAACTGCACACTCTTATATCAGTGTTGTTTTTTATTTTGTGGATATTTCAGCTAACAGTTTGATTTGTACATTCAGTTGAACAACATTAATTTAAAGTTAAAGACTGTCCGCTGCGACTCAGGATGCTGTTCCAAATCCTGCTGCACCAGAGTGCCACTTATAGTTTACCAAAAAACAACAACAAAAAAAACATTATATTGTCCCAAATTATTGTTGATGTTCATGACTTTATCCTAGGCTGAAAAATTGTGTATCTTTCTGTCCGTATGCTTTATGTAGGGATCTAATAATAGCCATAGATCGCACTTTCTCTTTCGTTTGCTCTGTTTTGTCAAACAAACACCACTTCAAACTCATCAATGCAACTTTGTTCATTCCTGAAGTGGGCTTTTATATTTACTGTTTTACACTGCTGTCTTGAATTGGGTGCAATACCTGTGAGTTGTTCTAAACTAGATTACTACATTCCGCACATGTATTAAATGTGCTTCCTTGAGAGCGCACAGTTCTCTAACGTATTTACTTTAACTTGTTAGGAAATATCAATGATATGACGTTTCAGATGTGTCTGAAATGACAAAAACATATAGATATATATATACATTTAATTATTTGATCAAAATATTGCTAGGGACAGTTTGGTAGTGGCTGGATATTGGTAGGGACACGTCCCTAGCGCCCCCCCCCCCTAATTGTACACCCCTGACTGCTTGGCATCTTTGGTTTCCTCTTTCTTTTTGTGTAATTTAGATGGAAAATGCATGCCTTTTTATTGTTTGAGTCATTTATCAAAAGTTGCTAAAAGTTGCCAAATAAATATAAAAAATAGCTAAACTTGTTGCTAGGTGCTTTTGGAAGAAACAGTTGCTAGGGTAGTCTGAAAAGTTGCTAAATTTAGCCACAAAATTGCTAAATTGGTAACACTGACAGTGAGTTTGCTGGGTTTAGGTGTGCGGGATGTGTTTTGGTGCTTGTCTCCTCCTGCTGGCTGCACAACAGTTATTAAATCCCAGTCAAAGTGAAACCAAATTCACTCTTATGCAATTCAGTACATTTTCCAGGTATGAATTCATTGTTGCACAGACATCTAAAAGTCATTTTTATTACACCAAAATGTATTAACTTGCTCCACTGCTATACTCCTTATATTTTTGACTTTTATTCAGTCCCATCTGATCATTTTCATTTCATTGAGTAGGCTGTGTACCTAATCCTGACTATATTTGAAAGTAAGACTTCATTTGATATATTAATTTCCACTTTAATCCATCAAGAAATTAAAATATATTCTTTACATATAAACTGTCAGAAATGCTTCCGGTAAGAGAAAGCGTGCCTCTGAAATTAAGCATATAGATTTGGCACATTTCACTCAGGTGTGAACACAATCACAGCTTTAAAACAACATCATCATCACTGTAAACAAACTGAAGGTGATGCGTGTCATATTTTCAGTGTTAAAATATTGCATTTTATAATAAGAGAATGGACACACTTCACCTTTACAACAGCATCATGTCTGAAAGTCCTTTATCTGAATGTGCTTTGGCTTGGACAGTCTTTCTGGTCTGTTTTAACATTTACTGCAATCTGAATATACAATAAATCACAGGAGTAATAAACTCAGATGTGGGTTCAGGTCCCGTGTTCACCAGCAGAGCTCAAACCTCCGAGCTGCCGTCCGGTTCCAGTTTGTTGGAGAGGACCGTGAGGATCCTGTCGAATTTGGCGTAGCGCTCCTTGCGATCGGCTTTGGCCCCCATCTGTCCCCAGAAGAGCCGAAGGGTGAACTCCGTCTGAAACACCTCCAGCAGCTCCGGGATTGGCTCCCATCCGGCTGGGGGCAGAGCGCGACAGGTCAGTCGACCAATCAGAGCACTTTGCTTGTATGTGTGTCAGTGTTGCCAGTTTGGTTACCTAATTAAAGTGATTTTCATTTTTGCTGAAACTTACATGTATTTTGGCTATATTTAAATATATTTGGTGATTTTTTTTTTAATAAAAAAAGAAAGACATACTATCACTTCTAACGTTCTCCCTGAACATTTTACATTTATGTAGGTGAATCAAATGCAAATATGAAGCAATGACATACACACTTAGCAACTTTCTCGTTGCTGCAACTTGTTTTTAACTTGTTTGTGATAAAATTGCCATTTTGGACATATTTTAACATTTGGCAAGTTTGGTTGACTAACAAACATATAAAACAAATAAAAAGTTTTCTAACTTATCGATTTTATGTGTAAATATATCTTAAAGCATATTAATAAATATGCTTATTTCACTTAGTGACTTTCTCATTGTTGCTGTGACTTGTTTGTAACTGGTTTCTTGAAATATATATATATTTATTTTTTTTGACAAGGAGCCATTTTGGCTATATTTAAACTTTTTTGGCATTGACAAACATACAAAACAAAAATTTTGAAAGACATTGTCACTTTTAAATTTCTGAGTGTTCAAAATGCTCAGTTTTACATAAAACATTATATAATATATATATATATATATATAAAGTTGAAAATATAGATTATTTGGGCTTTAAGTATATGTATGTATATATATATATATATATATATGTATATATTATATAATGTTTTAAGTATATATATATATATGTATATATTATATAATGTTTTATGTATATATATATACTGTATATATATATATATATATGTGTGTGTGTGTATATATATATATATATATATATATATATATAATGTTTTAAGTTGAAAATAAAGACTACTCGAATACATTTTATAAGAAAACACTATTTCTACATCAAAAATGAACATTTAACTCAATGTGTAATTTAACTCAACTGTTTCTTTGTAATTGTTTGTCAAATATGCTAGCAATTCCTGAGTGAAAATAGTTTCTGCACAGATATTCAGTGCAGGCTTTAGCTAGTTTCCACTGAGAGTATTTGGCTGTGTGTGTGTTTACCGGAGAGTAGGCCGTGAGCGTGTTGCGTGCAGTCGTTAGCGTGCAGCGCGGCGTTGCGTGCCGACTGCAGCAGGTTGTAGAGCAGCTGGCAGCCTCTGTCGGTGGACTCCACGCTGTCCTCGCCCTCCATCAGCCTCAGCAGCGGCACCATGTGCGGCAGAGACAGCGGCCCCGACACCTCGGCATCTACCATACACAACACTCGCTGGAAACTCGCTCAGCATCAACACGAGACACTGTCGAATCACCACAAACACTCACCGTCACCCTCATTCAGGGACTTCATGAAGGGTTTGAGACTCTTCTCGAACGTCACGGCGCTGTCGGTGTGATTGCGCCTCAGCGCTCTCCACGTCATCTCCAACCTCACCACCTGTGATATTGTTTATATATTAAACATTAAAATGATAGAAAGAACATCATGTTCCATGCATTGGTGAATTTTGAGCTGTTTGGCTCAATATCATATCTTCTATCAGACTAGTGGAAAAAAAAACAAAATACAAAAAATACACATTTAAGTGTTTATTTTATCACAGTTTCTCTATTTGCATGTGTAGATTTTAATTGCAATACATATCACTAAAAGTTTTTTTCTCTCCAATTCAGCAGCACTTGCATACGCCAAAATTTTGAGATTTATTTCTCTCTATATTCTGAAGGTTTACTGAGGGATTTGTTCATATTTCATTCACCTGATTTTATTATTGCACTTTATCTATTTGCATCTGTAGATTTAATTTACAATGCATATCTTTATAGGCTGTTTTCTCAAAATTAGTTTCTATCTCCACTTCAGCAGCACTTACAAACACCAAAACTTAGAATTTTATTCCTCTCTATATTCTGACGGTTTCTACAGAAGGATTTGTTCATATATTATTCACACTGATTTATACAACATTTTATTCTTAAAAAAGCATGGTAAAAACGCTTATATTTAAAGGTTGGGAGTTTTTTCTCCACTTCAGCAGCACTTACAAACACCAAAACTTAGAGTTTCATTCCTATCTATATTCTGGAGGTTTTTACTGAAGGATTTGTTTATATATTACTCACACTGATTTATACAACATTTTATTCTTAAAAAAACATGGTAAAAGCGCATATATTTAAAGGTTGGGAGTTTTTTCTCCACTTCAGCAGCACTTACATTCACCAAAACTTAGAGTTTTATTCCAATCTATATTCTGAAGGTTCTTACTGAAGGATTTGTTCATGTATCATTCACACTGATTTATACATTATTTTTCTCCGTAAAAAAAATGGTGATTTTTTCTGTCTGTTGACAGTTTTTTTTATTTATTTATTATTTTTTATCGAGTAATAAAAAGAGAAATCCAGAATCCCCTCTGTAAAAACCTTTAGCTCTAATATGACAACAAAATCAAACAGGAATATTCAGCCTGGCATTATCCAGTGTTCAGGTTAATATTCTGAAAAATAATGCAAATTAGTTAGTTTTTAATTAGATAATGCTTCATTTGGATATTTGGACTTGTAATACAAAACTGTTTTGCAATTCTTAATGTAATCAGTCAACTGGGGAAGCATGGTGACATCTAATAGTTACATTTTTATCCTATGCTTTAATATATTCTTCAAAATGAGTGTTGCATTTGAACTGAGTGTAGGAGGTACCTGCGGCAGCTCCAGCGCTTTCATGACGGCGGAGAAGGCGTATAGGTCGTGTGTGGTGTTGCGTAGCTCCTGCGCCAGCTGGATGATCCTGTGCAGCACCGTCGCCCGCTGACCCACCGTCCCCGTACAGCCCAGAAGATCCACCGCCACGCCCAGAGCCAGAGTGTGATGCCTGATGGGGAATCACAGCATGCCGTCATCACGCGTCACATGACATCAACACCAGCATCATCTTCACAGCAGCACGCACCTCTCCAGCAGGTCCTGTCTGAGCTGGCCTCCGTGGGGCAGCGTGATGAGCTCCAGACCGGTTTCCACTCCCATGATCCTCTTCTGCTCCACCGTCACCCCTGTGACCCGAGCCACCTGAGGCAGACAGAGGCTCGTGAGATGTGTGTTATTTTAGTACTATTTATAAATGATTACATTTTTTATTAATATTTTGATTTAGCCTTTATTAACTGAAAAATTACGTTCAACAGAATTTTTGCCTGTTTTCCAGCACACATATCTAAATATTCTTAAATCAAGATACATTTACTTGAGATGCAAAACTGAGATGCATTAAGTTTTACTTTCTGAAAAATGTATGCTTAAAACAAGAAAAATATTATTTTTTTTCAAAGGGAAAACTAGATAATTTGTTCGCTGTTTGTTCTTGTTTTAGGCATAAACATTCAAAAAAACATCATTTTGATACATTTCTCAGAAACAAGACAATGTCTTCAAGAATTTTCCTTCTCAACTAATTTTATCTTGAATTAGAGGTTTCTAGATATTTGTGATGGAAAAACGAGATAAAAACACAAAGCAAGTTTTTTTTTTTGTGTTATTTTTTTATTTACTTTTTGGTAATTATGTTATATAATTTTGTAATTTTTATTATATTTAATATTTATTTATTTTATTATATTTATTATATTACTATTTGGTTTAATTAATTTAGTTCCATTTTCAATAATTTCCAGTTACATTTCAAAAAAAATATTTTCTTAGTATTTTGTCTTGTTTTGCAGTATAAGTATTTAAACATTTTTAAATAAAGACACACTTACTTGAGAAGCAAAATTACTTAAAATATTTATTATTTTTAGTCTAGATATTTAAAAAACTTAGGGCCAGATTAACTATCAGCTTATGTCAGTGCAAACCCTCATTTGGCGTTA
Organism: Aspiorhynchus laticeps; assembly: GCA_023376895.1. Lineage (NCBI taxonomy): Eukaryota > Metazoa > Chordata > Actinopteri > Cypriniformes > Cyprinidae > Aspiorhynchus > Aspiorhynchus laticeps. The sequence continues at coordinate 48,065,101 of CM041797.1, read as the reverse complement.
AAAAACTACTGTCAGGATTTACTAAAGACACACAGTGGGAAATTAGCACTGAAAAAGCATGGACACAGTTATTTTTGCAACTCACCTTATTGAATATGCATTTGTAGGAGTTTCCCTTTCGATCGGTAAATTTATGGGAGGAGAGTATTTAAATGAATTTGCACTCGTCAATTCACTGGTATTTAATGCCCAAAAAAAACATGTCTTAAAGCAGGCTGTAATTTGTGCTGCTCTTGGTAGATTGTGCTGGTCATTATGGAAATGAGATGTTGCGTCTGTGTTCTATAATGTGCGCATTGTCAGTAAATCACCAAAAAAAGCATGAAAAAAAATGCATGAAAAAAAGCATGAATTTCCCCTCCCATCAGAGCTTTTATGGAATTGCGCTAATTTGCCCTGTTTAGTAAATCTAGCCCTTAACCTTAATTCAAAGGGAAAACAAGGTTATTTTTCTGAATTGTTTTTCTTGCTTTAAGCAAAATCAATTTTGATCCGCTTTTCAGAAACAAGATCTATCCCAAAGTCATGAGATCTTAAAGGTCTCTGCACAGTCCGAAATTTTCGCACGTTAAAAAATAAATACGACCTCACGTTGTGTCAATCACGTTTGCACATTGCCTCCGAAACTTTCGTCCGTCAAAAAAAATTAGGATCAGGTTCGATTTTCTGCATTTTCACATCCGTTGCATGCATTTTGATAGGAAAGGATGGGGAATACGAAAAAACGGAAAAACGCATGCGAAAATTTCGGACTCAGTGTGCAATGGCCTTAACTCTTTCCCTGCCAGAGTTTTTGAAAAAAGTTGCCAGCCACCGCCAGCATTTTTGCTGATTTTCACTAAAATTTCAACACAACATTTCTAATTTTCATTTAGTTTAAGTGAAGTCTTTTCTTTCAGCTTCACTTCAGATAACAGAAATGCTTGAATGGTTTCAGTGAATGATGATGGCTCTGGTGTGTGGTACCTGGCAGTTGACGCTGAGCATGTGCAGTGCGGTGGTCCTGGCGTCAGTGTGCGTTAGCAGCTCTTTGACCTTCAGCAGCACGCTCTGATCCAGCGGACGGTTGTTGTCTGGCAGCATGAGCGAGCGGAACTCATCCAGACGGAAACATGATGTGGTCTCAGTCTGCGGCCGCTCGAAACACCAGTCTCGCTCCTCCTCCTCAATACTTTCGCTCTCCCTGCACTCCTCCTCCAGCTTCTGCGCCTCCAGGAAGCCAAAGCTGGTCTCGGTGAGACGCGCGCGGCTGGTCCATCGCTCCTGAGCACGGAGACGTGCCGCGTGACCTTTGGGCAACATGGTGTTGGGGACCTAGATGGGATCAAAGGTGAGTTTGTTACCATTTTAGATGTTTTTCAAAATACAAATTCTTTATATTTTGCATAAATATATCATACAGATCAGGGCCCGTATTCACAAAACATCTTAAGGCTAAAAGTAGCTCATAACTTGCCGATTTAAGAGAAAATCTTAAAAATAGTGGGCGTGTCAATCCTAAATTTAGGACTCCTAAATTTAGAGTATTTCACAAAGCGTTTAACGTTAAAACTAGCGCCTAAATCTGTGAAAGGTTAGGAGCAGTGAAGAGGAGTCATAAGTCACAAACGATACTAATATAGCTGTTGCTGGCAATATAAACATTTTAGAAACATTTGATGATAATGACCTTTTAAAAACGTATCACCTTTGGTTTCGGAGGTTATCCCAACTCTTTCCTCTGATTATATCCTTGTTTTCATTAACCAGCTGAGCAAGAAATAACAGATGTTCTTGTGTCCAGATGTTTGTTTCTTTACATTTGCATGTCTTACTATCAGCCATGATTATTCAACTCTGTTAATTAAAAGGCTGTTTATATGCATATTCACTTATTATGAGAAGCACACATGTAAGAGACTGACAGTAAGCTGAACATATACTTGTTTAATTAGTGACACTTATCCTGCATTTTAAAATCTTTATTTGAATGTGGCAATTAACATTTTTATTTTTAACCCTTTATTTGGATATGGCAACATAATATCGTGCTCTACAATATTTCTATGAATAAATCTGACAGAGACCCCTCCCCTTTCCTATCAGCCAATCACTGTGTGCATAGTTAGTAATCATGCTGACATCATCCATAGCAACGAGGTAAACCCCGCCCCCTTACTCTGAGCTGAAGACTTATCTCTATTCCTTAGTAAAAGTTAGTCTCAGCAGCTTTGTGAATAGGTTTTAAAAGAAAACTCTTAGCTTTTACTGCAATTTAGGAGAACTCTTAGTGATAAATAAAATGTTTTGTGATACGGGCCCTGGAGTGATATGAAGAAAGAAACATATAAGAAACTTTGCATTCACTCACAAGACTTGGGATAACGCAATATTGTTCAGAGAAAATGCTAAAGTTTTGCAAGTAAATGCAAAAGCACTGGAATATATTTTTTTCCTCTCATCTCGTATTTGTTCCTATCACTGATATATTAGAGCAGCATTGTGTATTAAACAAGTAAATCAAATCTGACTTTAAATAGCACGTGCTCATGAACTCTCACCTGTGGCACCAGCTCACCATAGAGACCGGTGGAGTCAGGCTCCGGACCGGATTCGGGTTGAGTCGGGGTGAAGACGATGGAGATCCGCAGCGGTTTGGGAGGTGCTCGTGAATACAGCTGTCCATCAGAACCGCGCAGAGGACAGCCGCCGAGACTCGACTGGCTGGGCGGAGCGGCACAGGAAGCGGCTGGACTGAGAACAGGCTCACTTCCTGTGCGGAACACAGGGGAGATGGGGGCGGGGCTGGACTCCTGTGACAGACAGCTCTGTGGGACACCTGCATGACATCAACAAATCATTCTGTGTGATAATCAGAACTCAGATCAGTTTTTCAATATGTTCATGTGTGTGTGTGTGTGTGTGTGTGTGTGTGTGTGTGTGTGTGTGTGTGTGTGTGTGTGTGTGTGTACCTGTGTGGAGGTTGCTGTCAGATTGAGCGGACTGTAGAGACGGTCTCCCCACTGTCTCCAGATTAGCAGGCTGACTGCCACTCCTAACACACACACACACATCACTGTTACTATGACAACACACATCACTGTTACTGTGACAACAACATACACACATCACTGTTACTATGACAACACACATCACTGTTACTGTGACAACACACACATCACTGTTACTATGACAACTATACACACACACACGCACAACACCGTTACTAGGACAACTATACACATCAATGGTTACTATGACAACTACACACACATCAATGCCACTCTGACAACTACACACACATGCACAACACCTTACACCATCACTATGACAACTACAGTCACACACATCACTGTTACTATGACAACTACACACACACACACGCACACAGAACACTGTTACTATGGCAACAAACACACATACTGCACCATTACTATGACAAATGTACACATACACACATCACTGTTACTATAACAACTACACACACACGCAACACTGTTACTATGGCAAAACACACAAACTATACCATTACTATGACAACTATACAATTACATCTCTGTTACTATGGAAGCACACAATCAACACTTTTACTAAGGAAACACAGTAGTCTGTGTATGTGTGTGTGTGTGTGTGTGTGTGTGTGTGTCTGTGTGTGTGTGTGTGTGTGTGTGTGTGTGTGTGTGTGAGAGAGAGTGTGTGTGAGTGTGTGTGTGTGTGTGTGTGTGTGTGCGTGTGCGTGTGCGTGTGCGTGCGTGTGCGTGCGTGTGTGTGTGTGTGTTACCTGAGCAGGTTGTTGCTGTTGACCTGAAATGTGTCATTCTGAGAGGAGCTCAGGCTCCGCCTCTTGCTCTGACCCCATGACAGGAGGGAGGAGCTTGATGACCTCGCAGCCTGGCGCTCGCTGATGATTCGTAGAGGCAGAGTGCGTGTGATTGGCTGAAAGATGATGACTCCGGTGGAATGTGAGATGGGTCGCCGTCCGCCGACGTGAAAGCGAATTAAGGCTGGAATATTATTGAACTGATCGTTCTCAAACTGAAAGAGCTCCCGGGTGTAACCCTACACACACACACACACACACACGTCAGACTCAGCATCTGACACAAGCAGCAAACGCTGAGACGGATGCTGTACCTGTTTGGGTCGCAGCACGACACGTATGATTTTGAAGTGCATGGGTTGATTTTTCCACATGCAGCTCAGGACGTATTCACCCGCGCTGGAGCTGGAGTCACGCACCAGAAACTCTCCGTCTCTGCTCAACAGCTGCTCCGCTCCCTGAACACACAAACACATCCAAATACAGCAATCAAAATATGATTTAAACAATCAACACATGAGACAATACTAAAACAAACAATAAAATAAATTAATGGTAAATAAAAAAAACTAGAAAATAGATTAAAACAAATAAGTGAATGAATGAATACATAAAAAATATAATAAATAATAAAATACAATTTATTTATATAGCACATTTCATTCAAAAAGGTAATTCAACGTGCTTTACATTAAAATAATTATAATAGATGCATAATAAATACATATAGAGAAATAAACTGATTAAAAAATTATTAAAAGTTAAGAATAAAAACAACCCAAAATAATCCATAATATTAAAACAAATAAATAAAAATGAAATTTAAACTAACTGAATGAGTAAAAAATAATAAGGTAAAATAAAAAAATAGATTAAAATAAATAAAAAATTAATTTAAACTAACTGAATGAGTAAAAAATAATAAGGTAAAATAAAAAAATAGATTAAAATAAATAAAAATGAAATTTAAACTAACTGAATGAGTAAAAAATAATAAGGTAAAATAAAAAAAAATAGATTAAAATAAATAAAAATGAAATTTAAACTAACTGAATGAGTAAAAATAATAAGGTAAAATAAAAAAAAAATAGATTAAAATAAATAAAAATGAAATTTAAACTAACTGAATGAGTAAAAATAATAAGGTAAAATAAAAAAATAGATTAAAATAAATAAAAATGAAATTTAAACTAACTGAATGAGTAAAAAATAATAAGGTAAAATTAAAAAAAAATTATTATAATAAAAATGTGATTAAATAAAAATTAAATTATTAAATTAAATTAAAGCAAACAAATACATAAAACTGAAATTTAAATCTGTCAATGAATTAGTGAATAAATAAAATATAAACTAATAAATAAAATACAGTCATATAAGAGTGCAATAGTATAATAATGAGTAGGAAAAAATGTAATAAGGTAACTTAACAGAAACAAAATATTTTCCAAATAATATTTTTGTTCATATTTATAATATTAAATGTCTTCATGCAAGAAACTATACTGATGCCTTTTAAATTTCAGAATGGCAGTCCATCCTAAAATGTAGGTTCAGGTGTGTTTGATTAGGGTTGGAGCTGAGCTGTCCAGGACTGATGCTGGCTGCCCCTGACCTAAAGTAATAGATCCCCCAGAAATGAAAATGGTCATAATCCACACACACCTCGCGCGGCAGCTGTCCGTGATACCAGGCGTGACTCGTCAGATCCTCAGCGCTGAGTTTGAGTTCCTCCTCCAGCTCCTTCTTCAGAGAGTCCATGTCCTTCAGGCCTGAGAACATCTTCACAAACATCACAGTAACACAGTAAAGCACTGGCGTCCTTATCAGTGATAAAATCAAATGATATTTCCTACGGCGTGATCCTCTCACCTGACTGATGAAGGCCGTCACACTCTTCCTCCTGCCGCAAAACACAGAGAACACGTAATGTGTGTTGCTTTCTTTACAAAACAATACAATTGTATACAATGCATTTCAGTATTTGTCACACTTTTAGTGCATCAATGTGCACATTTTATTAGTTGATTTGCAATGTAGCTGTTACTCGATGACAGCAGTGAATCCATAAACACATTTGGTGGAAAACAATCTTTTATGATATTTTTGATCTGAATAAAATCAGTTCATTTAGATGTTATGTTTATTTAAGGCGAGACACTAAAGACAAACCATTGTTTTGTTGTTTTCATGCATTGAGATGTTGGCTTCTTTCAGTCGAGTGGAAAGAACACATCATAAATGCATATTCAAGTGTTTATTTTATTGCACTTTATATATTTGCGTCTGTAGATTTCAATAATGTATCTTTAAAGTTTATTTTTTTCTTATGTTCACCAAACTTTGCAATTGTATTCTTATATATAATCTGAGGGTTTGTTCATATTTTATTCACAGTTCATACTTTTATATGACATTTTGTTTCTAAAAACATAATGAAATGTATTTTTTTTTTCTGGTTGTTATCAGTATTTGTTGATTTATGGAGAATATATGAAAAAACATAAACTCTAATATGACAATGAAATCAAGCAAGAATTTTCAACCTGGCTTTATGCAATGATTAATATTCTGGACATGAATGCAAAGTAGTGTGTGTTTAATTAGATAACTCCAGAAAACTTGCAAAACAGTCATATATTAATATACTGAAACGCTGTGGTTTTGTCAGACTGGCTTCAATATAAGCTGTTTTTAGACTAACGTGAAAGTGTTGAGTTCTGAAACTCAGGATGTTTTTATAGCACAATGAGCTCTTATATGTCAAAAGATGAAGGGAAATGTTGGTTTCTCAGTTCATGACCCCTTTATAAATATGGCGAGATCTGTTAGATAACATTATAACCCTATTGATAGTTTTCACGTGACGTCACACTCTTATAGGAACGTCCACCATAGCTTTGCTCCACTGACCGCCAGCTAGTTTTACCCAGATTGCATGAAGTAATAATGTAGTAAAAGGCGAGATTCAGTGGACACCTTATTGATGATGTATATTTTGTACAGGCAAGAAGATAAAGACATAATATAAACACAATGTGCAAAGTTTCACGTTAAATGCTTCCCATAGAAAACCATTAGAAGGGAAACACTGAACTGTTAAGCGGATTGTGTTCATATTCCGGTGTTGTGCCCATTTTTAACCCCCTGACAAATTATTACCCCTCTCGTTGAAATCGCTATCTGATTGCCTAATCCTAACCCCTAACCCTAACCCTAACCCTAATCCTAACCCCTAACCCTAACCCTAACCCTAAACCTACCAATAGGGGGGTAATAATCTGGCAGGGGTCAGAATTGGGCACAACACCGTCCTCATCTGCTTGCCTGTGTAAACTATGCATCATTAATATGGTGAATACTGAATTTGATATTTTAATATTACTCTGTTTTAAATATATTAAGGCACTTTAAGTGTTTTTACAACGTTTTGTCGCACTGTTTAATGATTGAAATATTGCCGCGGGTGCTTAATATGGATTGCAAATGGCCAAAACTTGCATTTTGTTCAGAAATACCTTTGTTTTATTCTTTTGAGAGGTGATCTAAATATTTACGGCTGGGGAAACACGCTTGTCCTGCAGTTCTATGGATGTTTTGTGCTCCAAGTCTTCGAGCCGGTCACATGACTGAAAGCTATCAATTCAACCTGTGGTGTCCTGCCTTGATGTATTTATTTATATTCTTACCTGACACAGACACATCAGAAGAAAAGAAACAATGCTCAAAACAGATCTTCAGTTTCTTCACGCTGACCGTCCTGAAGTGTTACACATCCACACGGACTGCAGGGATTAAACACTGAACAACATGACCCTCCGTCTGCTCCGAGCGCTGACCGTCCCAAACTCTCCTTCAGTAAAACCCCAGCGCTTCAGTGAAGACCTCCGAGAGCGCTCTCCAGATCACTGTTTTTCAATATCACTTTAATGGCGTTTCCTTCCCACTGCATTGTGTCCTCTGGACATCAGGGAATGTCCTGGGATTGGTTGCCATGGAAACGGATGTTATGGGCCCTTCCTGACCTTCTGGATTCAAGGTTGGGTCTCTCAAACCCCCCGAACACTATTAACACTCCAGCTATAGGAGCTCACTTTAATGCACTTTCCTTATAGCCATGCCCTAATGACAGAGATCCAGATAAAGCTACACTAAAACATGGGTTACACTTTATTTTAAAGTCTTCTTGTTACACATGTACTTACTATATAACAATGCATTATGCATAATTACATGCAAGTAACCCTAATCCTAACCACAGGCCTATAGTACATGTTTGTTAATATAGTACAATGTATAATTACATTGTGACAAAGGACACCTTAGAATAAAGTGTAACCAAACAAATGTTATTTTGGAGTATAAGTACCATATAAAGTACTATACGATCATAACACCATGTTATCACCTTCATCTGGATTCTAGGTGTAATAACAGCTCATGTTTACAAACTCAAAGTTTAATAATGAGTTCACAACCCACAACAAACAGATGCAAACTTACTTAAAGTCTCTAAAACTCGAGCTTGCTGTAACTTGCAGGACTGTGTGGTGTATCAAAGGTCCGAGCAGCAGTGTGCCCTTCCCATCGCAAACAGCGGGATAATCATTAACAGTTCAGAAACTCACCTGAAAACCAGAGAAAGCTCCTCAGCGGGAGATCATCACGATCCTAATGTTTCTTCTTCCACAGCGGATCGCTCTCAGACAACGAGTTCACACACGCGCCGCATTCCGCGCATTCCGCGCACACCCCTAATCCTAACCCCAGTATTGGTAGGTTTAGGAGTAGGTGTGGGGGTGGGGGTGGGGGTGGGGTGGGGTTGGGATTAGGGGTGGGGTTGGGATTAGGCAATCAGATTTCAACGAGGGGGTGCATAATCTGGAAGGGGTGCAGAATTCGGCACAACACCGGCTTGATCCGACGACGCCCCGTTCAGCTGCGTTTAACCAGAGACGCGCGCGTTGCGCAAGACGCCGCGTTCACATGAAAGAATCCACGGTGTGAGCTGAGACATGTTGCTCTTCAAATCACCAAAGAATATGAGAGGCAGAGCAAAGACAGTTATACCTCTACCTCTACTTTTATAGGGCAGACAGGGGCATGTTGTCACATGTTTTTCCTCAAATGAGTATTTCTCTGGGACTTATGTATTTATTTATTCATTCATTCATTTCTCTATTTATTTAGAAAGCAAATGCCTTCAAAATCACCCTTTTAAAGTAAATGCATTGCTATGCTATTGAAGGATACAGTATGTGGGGTAAGTTGTCACAGTGCAACCTGCTGTAGAGACCTCAGCAAAATGTGAACAAAACAATTCACGGATAATTCAGCAAAAACACATTTTTAAAGTACTCCTATCTTATGCACTCGGTTGAACACTTGATTATATGTTTAAATGTTATATAGTTATTGTCTTATTATATTGAATTATATAGAATTTTAGTTTGGATGACAGAATTCATTAGAATATGCTAATTAAGACCGTCTTGAATAGGGGTTTGAGACCAACATAAGAAAGGTTTAGTTTATTTGTGGCCACAAGTTTAACCGCCACATAAATCTGAGATTAACAACATAACTGGCTTCATGATTGGTATTTGCATATTATATTAGATTATATTATCCTGCATTGTTGGTGACACAGATAACTCGTGACTGCATTCAAATTAAGGTCTAATCATTGCTGTTTAACTATAATTCAATAAATTCCATGCATGCAAACCATGCAAATTAATATTTTACTCACCGAAGCCAGTTTTACTTGCTCTTGGCACTTGGTTAGTGTCCATGTATTTAATCAGTAATAAGGATGAATTAAATATGGTCATAAGGGCACCTGAGTTTGTGTTTGGTGGAGGGGGTGTGGTCTTCGTCACAGGTGTGGGATGGGAGCTGGAGGCAGGAGGCGGAGACTCTGTGGTTGTCACGGCGACGCAGCCGCGGCACAATGCTGTGACGGAAGAGGTCAGTGGTGGGTTTGAGCAGGTCAAGAGATGAGTACTTACGGCTCATAGTGCCAGTCATTACTGCAGAGTTATTCTCTGAGGAGACAGAGAGAGTGAGTTGCATTTGTGTGTGTGTGTGTGTGTGTCTGTGTGAGTGTGTGTGTGTGTGTGTGTGTGTGTGTGTGTGTCTGTGTGTGTGTGTGTGTGTGTGTGTGTGTGTGTGTGTGTGTGTGTGTGTGTGTGTCTGTGTGAGAGTGTGTGTGTGTGTGTGAGAGTGAGTGTGTGTGAGAGTGAGTGTGTGTGTGTGTGTGTGTGTGTGTGTGTGTGTGAGAGTGTGTGTGTGTGTGTCTGTGAGTGAGTGAGTGAGTGAGTGAGTGTGTGTGTGTCTGTGTGTGTGTGTGTGTGTGTGTGTGTGTGTGTGTGTCTGTGTGTGTGTGAGAGTGTGTGTGTGTCTGTGTGAGAGTGTGTGTGTGTGTGTGTGTGTGTGAGAGAGAGTGTGTCTGTGTGAGTGTGTGTGTGTGTGTGTGTGTGTGTGTGTGTGTGTGTGTGGGTTTATGTGTTTTATGAGGACACAAATATGTATAATAACATGGGTATGACAGAGGTATTACAATATGAAGGTGGTTTATGAGGACACTGTCTATGTCCCCGTAATTCAAAAGGCTTAAAAAACATACTAAATGGTGTTTTTTTGAAAATCTCCTGTGAGGGCTAAGTTTAGGTGTAGGGTTGGTGTAGGGCAATAGCACACACAGTTTGTTCAGTATAAAAACCATTACGCCTATGGAGAGTCCCCATAAACCACAAAAACCAACTTGTGGTGAGTGTGTGTGTGTGTGTGTGTGTGTGTGTCTGTGTGTGTGTGTGTGTGTGTGTGTGTGTGAGTGAGTGAGTGTGTGTGTGTGTGTGTGTGTGTGTGTGTGTGTGTCTGTGTGAGAGTGTGTGTGTGTGTGTGTGTGTTTTCACCTTTCTCAGGCTGATGTTTCTGTAGTTGATTTATGATGGTTGTTCTGTGATCTGGATCTTCAACTCCCATCAGTCTAAGATCATCTTCTGTTACTAATAGGAGACCCTACACACACACACACACACACACACACACACACACACACACACACAGCATTTCACTATTTAAAAGAGTAGTTCACCCAAAAATAAAAATCTGCTTAAAATGTCCTCAGCCTGAAGCCATCCGAGATCAGGATGAGTTTGTTTCTTCATCAGATTTGTAGAAATGTGTCTCTGCATCAGTGTCTCAGCAATGGATGCTCTGCAGTGAATGGGTGCCGTCAGAATGAGAGTCTGATAAAAACATCACAATAATCCACACCACTCCAGTCCGTCAGTTAACATCTGGAGAAGACAAAAGATGAAACAAATCCAGCATTAAGATGTGTTTAATAATCCATAATAACTCTTCCTCCAGTTAAAAAGTGCATCTGCTGTTGTCTCTCACATCAAAGTCCAGCCACATATTTGTTTAGAGCTGTTTTGGCTTGTAAACGCTGCTTGATCTGATGCAGATTTCTCTCCTGATTCAGACCAGAACACTATCACTGGAGGAAGAGTTATTATGGATTATGGACTTGTATTTGAGTTAAAAACGTGGATTTGTTTCAGCTTTTGTCTTCTCCAGATGTTAACTGATGGACTGGAGTGGTGTGGATTATTGTGATGTTTTTATCAGACTCTCATTCTGACGGCACCCATTCACTGCAGAGCATCCATTGCTGAGACACTGATGCAGAGACACATTTCTACAAACCTGATGAAGACACAAACTCATCTACAATAGTCTTGCTGTGCGACAAATTATTATTCCATATAGTCCCTCAATTAAAGCAGCAGTCCGTAACTTTTTTGGGTTAAAAATGATCCGAAATCAATATTTGAGAAAGTACATAACCAGCCAGTGTTCAAAACTATCGCCTTACTTTAGCCCGATTCACAGCGGTTATCTTATAATAATGTTTTCTAATTTGAGTGTTGCGGGTAGGTTTTTGCAGGAGATTCGAGCATGCTGCGTCATTACGTCACGTCTGTAAACATGAAGATTGAGTCCCGGATAGTAGACTATATCACATGTGAGGATCCTGCAGATCGTTTATAGCCTTTTCTCACAGCAGCTAGAATAATTAAACTTATTTTGATGGAGGATTGTGATCCAGAAAGGATTATGTGTTTATGAAACACATGTGAATGAAATTAAATTATATTCCAGTTTTAAACGTGCTTCTGATTACAGATAGCCTGGGATTACACAAGACTTGTATTTTAAACAAAACCAGTTCGAAGGAGCATAGTTTGCTTTTGGGATTAAAATAATTTATTAATATGAAATTTGAATGACATGACGATTAGATATTAGACTGTACAGAAATTGAAATCTACACGCTAATACACACTATACCCATAGTCACGCAATGCTGATGTTGTTAACATTAATAATTTGAGAATAAAGTATAGCAATAATAATACTTTGCATGGTTTGATGTGATATGAGCTAACCGATCGTTAGATTTAATCACCATTGCAGCATGATTTATGGTAATGCTTTTTTCCTCAGTTGGTCAGAACAAACGTGGCAGATTGTTACTTGTTCAGATGACAATATACGGTGCTAATTCTGATTTGGGTCATATATTCAAGACGTAGCTAGAATCTGTGATTACTAAGTGTTTGATTCACACCGGTGCGGTGACTAACAGCTACACATTCACCTCTAAACATTAGATGAAGCCGTGCCGAAGCACAACACACGTAATAAAGATAATTCCACACCTGGCTGCAATACCAGGTTTTCAACAGAGATGGCGACAAAGAGGCAAAACTTACGGACTGCAGCTTTAATAAACACCTCACAGACAAGGTTTAAGGCTAGTCCCAGACTAAAATGTAAATCTGAGCTGTTTCAACTGAAATAAACTTGTACTGACTGATCTTAAAACATATCAGTGCCTTTGTTTTGTCTCAAGATGCACATCCGCAATGTTTTTTCTAAGGCATGTTAATAAAAATTACTTAAATGTCCTAATTGAACTATAGCCTAATCCTGGTTTAGTCTAAGCCCTGTCTGTGAAACCAGGCCCATGTGTAATAATAATTGTGAAAAGAATATGACTAATGCATTTTAACATAGTTTTATGAAATATCAACTGGAGTGTTATAGGCACAGTGAATAAGACAATCGCGTGCGTACCTCGAGGCCGTAGGTGTGTTTCTCCAGCACGCTCGTGTACTGCGGCAGACCGATCTGAGTCAGCCAGCGCGCGATCGAGCGATTGTTCATGACTCAAACACACTGACAGTCTGCTTCATCAGCTCTAGTGCACAGAAACACAGAGCTCAGAGATGGCAAAATGCATCTGATGCGGGGAAAAAATAAAATAAATAATAATACAAAAAAATAAATAAAATGCAACTAGAGCTGCGCAACCGAGATATTGACATATCCAACAGCGATCTCGTTAATTGTAACTCTATGCAGTTAATTTTAATTTAACGCAATGTTGTAGGAAATGTATGTGTTAATATGCATACACAACAGTAATGCTATTGCACTTCAAAACTGAACTGACATGATTTAGAAAGGAAGTCTCTTCTAATCTATAGCCTAATCATTGCTGTAAGGGACTTTCTATGTGGATGTGATAGACGAAATATTGTTATATTTCTTTTAGAGATTAAATAGTTATGTTTGGTTACAATTTCTCACATATCAGTTCTTTTACAGATGCATTTCTGTTAAACTAGAGAATAAAAGGTAGGTATTTAATTTAAGTTTAAAGTCACGATGACACAAAATTAAACTTCAGTTCATGTTTTCATCTACACTGCTGAAAAAAACAATAGAAACCATCACAGAAATTCCAATGGTTTCCATTAAAATACCATTATAAACCATTAGCTTTTTCCAGTAAAACCATTACAAAATTCCTTTTTGTAGTGTGTTTTGGGTATTTTTCCAATAGGATTTAACATCCCACCAATAGAATCCATCACATACCAGTAGACACCATT
>CM041797.1:48011331-48041331 GCA_023376895.1 Aspiorhynchus laticeps | reverse complement strand
TGTGTGTGTGTCTGTGTCTGTCTGCGCATGTGTGTGTGTGTGTGTGTGTGTGTGTGTGCAAATAAATTAGCTTAATCTGACAAAACCTTCATTTAACACAATATGTAAAAAAGTGAATAAAGTTGCATTTAAGAACTGACTGTCTCTCAGTGACACGGTGGAGGAAGATGATGATCTTTATGACTGTGTGGAGGAAGAAGAGAATGAAGGAGATGATATTTATGAAGATCTGATGAGGACAGAGGAACCAGAAACAGTGAGACAGACACTCACACACACTCAATACACACAAATACACACAGAGAACTTATAGATGACTGTCTGTCTGTCTGTCACAGCAGCAGAAGGTTGAAGTGGACAAGAGGAGCTGCTGTCTTCAGGAGATCAGGCAGACAGAGGAGAAATACACAAACACACTGGAATCAATACTTCAGGTGAAGACACACACACACACACAGATGAAACTCATTCACTCGCTCCTGTAATCAAATCTAACAGTAAATGAGCTGCTGGTACACCACATTAAAGAAAAACCACAAATCACGTCTCGATATCTTGTAAATATCTCAATAATATCCATTATTGACGAGATTAAATGGAGAGCAAATGGAGACATCCGAGATCAGCTGCTCTCTACATTCATTTTATTTTCACTAATTAATTCATCAGTTTTTTAATGATACATTTGTATTAGAGCATAAGACGGAGAATCCAGAAAAAGTACAACAGATATTTGGGGGGGGGGGGGGTAACATTTTGGGGAAAAAAAAAATCTTTACAATAATAATTAAATAAACATTTTAGTAAATTACTAAATTGTTAAAGATTTATGAATAATTTGATTAACAACGTTTGATAATTTTTTTTATTTATTAATAAGGTTTATTAATATTAATATTAATTCAGGAGAATTTGGAAAAATACTAAATTAAAACAAATTATCCATGTAAAAATATTAGAAATAGTAAAGTTAAAATACACACACACACATATATATATATATATATAATTTTTGATGATAACTTTGTATGAAATAGTAAGACACAGAATCCATAAAAAGTAAAAGACAATTTCGGAGGAAAGAAAAAAAATTATAATAATAATAATAATAAATAAAATTATAAACTCAACTGATTAGACATGTTTTCTATTTAATTTAAATTGAACTGAGGTTTAATTAAACCATTAAAACAGAAAACACGCATCTTGAGGTTTCATAGGGCCTCGTGTTTATTGTTAGTATTTTTATGACTCTCTGAATGATCTCACGCTCCGGAGCCGAACCCAGAGCCTCTGAGGGTCTGACCATTGGGCCGCTGTGATGTGCAGGTGCTGTGGTTTACTGACTCTCTCACAATCTCATCTGATGAGGAGAGAAACGTGTCAGTCAACCTGAAACCGAAAGTGTTTCAGCAGCAGGGTCGCTTTAACCACGAGCTTCTCTCAAATACACTCGAACGATGAACACGTGACTCACACACACGTCCTGTTGTGCTCATTTGTCTGTCCGTAGCACTTTCTGAAACCACTGCAGCCTTTCCTGCAGCCCGTGGACATCGAGAACATCTTCATCAATATTCAAGTAAGTCTCTAAGTCATCATCATCAGTGTCTCGGGTTCATCCGATCAGCTCAGTAATCCACGTCCTCTCTCACAGGATCTGGCCAAGACCCACAGCTCTCTTTTTCTCGAGCTGCAGGAGTCCATACTGCATTTACGAGCCGAGAATCTCTATCAGATCTTCATCGACTACAAGGAGAGGTACAGCATGCACAGAACTCAACATAAGGGAACATAACTGAGGCTTTCAGTCAAACTCATGAGCTCTGAAAGAGCAATCAGCATTGAATCTGTAAATTAATCATTCATTCAACTGGTTCATTTATTCAGCACTGATTCATTCAGGAACAAAACAAGTGTCTAAATTGGTGAGTCACTGAGTCATTTACTTCAGTGGTTTGTTTAACATTGAACATTCAATTATTGATTCACTGATTTGTTCATAAACACTGATTAATTTAGGAAAGTAACAAGTAACTGTCTTTATGAGTGAGTTATTGAATCATTAATTTAGTGAATTGTTCATTAACACTGATTCATTTAGGAATGTAATAAGGGACTGGTCAGTGAATCATTTATTCAGTGGTTTATTGAACAACACTGATTCATTTAGGAATTAAAACAGTGACTGCCTTTATGAAGGAGTCGTTGATTAATTGATTAATTTAGGAATTAAAAATGATACAAGTGAACTGAATCGTTGATTCCATTATTCGTTCATCAACACTAATTAATTTAGGAATAAAGAATTGACTGTGTATATGAATGAGTCATTGAATCATTGATTCTGTTATTCATTCAACAACACTGATTTATATACGAATAAAAAGGTGATTGTCTAAATGAGTCTCTGGATCATTCCTTCAGAGATCTGTTCAAAAACACAAATTAATTTAGGAATAAAAAACGGACACACTGATTCCATTATTTGTTGAATCACTGAATTATTTGTTGAGTCATTTAATCACTGATTCCGTTATTTGTTCAGCAACACTAATTCATTTAGAAATAAAAAAGTGACTCTTTGTATGAATGAGTCGTTGAATCATTGATTATGTTATTCGTTCAACAACTGATTTATTTAGGAATTAAACAAGTGACTCTCTTTATATGTGAGTCACTGCATCAGTGATTCATTCAACAACACTTGATTTATTCATACTGAACGTCATTTATGAAATATGAGCAGAAATTTGTGTCAACATCACTTGTAAAACCACTCTTACGCAATCCGACTGAATCATTTACGAATGATTTACACACTAATTGTTTCCCCATTGAGGTTCATTGCAACATATAGTATGTGAATGAAAGGATGTTTTCTGATGGACAATACGGATCTTTGTGTGTGTGTGTGTGTGTGTGTGTGTATGTGTGTGTGTGTGTGTGTGGTAGACTGTTGCTGTACGGACGTTACTGCAGTCAGGTGGAAGCCGCCACCAAACATCTGGACAAACTCACCAGCACGCATGAAGACGTGAAGATGAAACTGGAGGTCAGAAACACACAGACCACAGATGCATTTAACCTGATATAAATACCTCTGGCTAACCGAAAGCCAGCGCTACAGAGCATCAGTGATCTCATTTAGCAAACCTGCTCATATTTAGGAGTGTTCGATGCGAGCCAACAGCGGCAGGTTTTCACTGCGAGATCTGCTGATGGTTCCCTTGCAGAGAGTCCTGAAGTATCATCTGCTCCTGCAGGTAACACACACACACACACACACACACACACACACACATACACACACACGTGAGATTTCACTATATTAGTGAGATCTAACCCTCATAAGCACAGACAAACCTGTACAGAACAACACAAACACACACGTCTGTGGAAATGAGGACACACCCGAGACTTTTGTGGTTCTTTAATTATGCTAATTAGATAAAAATAAATACAAACTGTAAGTTGTATAGTCACATGTGCTAATGAAGATGCTTTTTGGACTAGGATTTAAAATTATATTGTGATTTGCAATAAAAACTCAGTTTTTGCTTCTATAGCTTGTCTTCTTTCAGACATTTTAATTTGTAATATTTCAGTTTATGCATTTTGCAGACACTTTTTTTATCTAAATCTACTTGCATTGCATTTGAGGTACACATTTTATTTCAGACTGGTAGAAAGAAAACATCCAAAATGCACATATAAGTGTTTTTATCGCACTTTATCTATTTGTGTGTGTAGATTTTTAATAGCAATGCATATCTTTAAAAGTTTTTTCTCCACTACAGCAGCACTTATAAACACCAAAACTTAGAGATTTATTCCTATCTATATTCTGAAGGTTTTTACTGAAGGATTTGTTCATATATCATTCACACTGATTTATACAACATTTTAATCTTAAAAAGATGGTAAATAATGCATATCTTTAAACGCTGTGAGTTTTTTCTCTACTTCAGCAGCACTTACACACAAAAAAATTTAATAGCTTTATTCCTCTCTGTATTCTGAAGGCTTTTAATGAAGGATTTGTTCATATATCATTCACACTGATTTATACAACATTTTAATCTTAAACAGATGGTAAATAATACATATCTTTAAACGCTGTGAGTTTTTTCTCTACTTCAGCAGCACTTACACACAACAAATTTAATAGTTTTATTCCTCTCTATATTCTGAAGGTCTTTACTGAGGGGTTTGTTCATATTTCATTCACACTAATTTATACAACGTTTTATTCCTGAAAACATGGTGAAAATGTATTTGTTTTCTATCTGTAGACAGTATTTTCTGATTTATGGAGTAAAATAAAAAGAGAAATCCAAAATCCACTCTAGAAAAACCTCTACCTCTAATATAAGAACAACATCTAACTAGAAATATGGATCTGGCTTTATCCAATCTTCAGATTAGTATTCTGGAAATGAATGCAAATGTGTGTTAAATATTATATAATTCCAGAAAACTTGCAAATAATACAAAACAGTTTTCTTAAAGTACTGTGATTAATCAGCTGGTTTAGTATAGTGAAATAGATACAATGTTTACCCTGTTCACCTGTACTGTCTTTCCTTAAAGTCTTCTTTATTAATCATGTCCCCAAAATGCATGTGTGTGTCTCAGGAGCTCGTGAAACACACGGTGGACCAACAAGAGAAGGAAAACTTGCGCACAGCACTGGATGCCATGAGGGTGAGTGTGTGTGTGTTTAGCATGTGCAATAGTAAAACAAGGGATAGAGAGATGTTTCGGTAGACATTCAGAGGTTCATATGATGAAGGAACATGCTTCACGCACTGTTCATGATGGAGAACTTGAAAAATCATATCAGTGAATGTAAATAGAGGTGCAGTCTCAGTGCCGGTTACACTGTGGTTGACCGATGAAAATGCTCCTGCTGAATCTTCAAAACTGTTTACCTGTAACACACAAATGAATCAGACACCAAATAATGATGCAAAGATATTTTGTCACAACATTTGTGCATTGAGTCTGAACTTTGTGGGTATTTTGATCAAAATGTGCAGTGAAGTGAGAGCGCCAACTAGGGGTAAAATAAGTAGAAAAGCTCATGAACATGAATTGGATGTATGATTAGATGAATGAACATGCTGCTGGTGTGTGTGTGTGTGTGTGTGTGTGTGTGTGTAGGATCTGGCTCAGTGTGTGAACGAGGTGAAGAGAGACAATGAGATCATCCGTCAGATCACGACGTTTCAGCTTTGCATCGAGAACATGGTAAAGAAGCACCTGAGAACGATTCATTTCAGCGCTGAACTCTGATTCTGATTAATTTGTGTTTGAAGCTGATTCAGACTCTCTCTCCATTTAGTCTCAGTCTCTGGCGTTATATGGACGACCCAAAATTGATGGAGAATTCAAGATCTGCAGTCTGGAGAAGAAATCCAAACAGGACAGGTGTGTGTGTGTGTGTGTGTGCGTGTGTGTGTGTGCGTGTGTGCGTGTGTGCAGGTACGGCTTTCTCTTCGACAAGGCTCTGTTAGTGTGTAGTGTGTGTAACACTGTGTGTGTGTGTGTGTGTGTGTGTGCAGGTACGGCTTCCTCTTCGACAAGGCACTGTTAGTGTGTAAGAAGAGCAGGGGCGAGAGTCTGGATCTAAAGGAGCTGATTGAGCTTCAGCATTATCAGCTGAGAGACGAGCCGACAGGAGAGAAAGACAGCAAGAAGGTTCCACACCTCCTCTCAGCTCACAGTGTTTCATCATCAGCACACACCTGTACCTGACGCTTGATTGTGTGTATTTACAGTGGACGCACACCTTCCTGCTGATGGATCTGTACGGTCAGGGCGGCTACGATCTGTACTTTAAGACGCGAGAGCTGAAGAAGAAGTGGCTGGAGCAGTTTGAGATGGCGCTGTGAGTCCATCGCTCATATACTCAGCTCACAATTGCAGCTTGTTAAATATGTATTATGCGGCAGAAACCTTATGTGGTGTGGTTTTAGGTCCAACATGTGTCCAGAGAACGGCACGGCTAACGGTCATGACTTCCAGATGCACTGTTTTGAGGACACCACCTCATGTAAAGCCTGTCAGATGCTCCTCAGGTGAACTTCATCTCTTTAAATCAGTCGTTTCACTCCAGTCTTCGTGAGTGAATGAGCTGCTCTTTTCTGCTCAACACACATGACATGCTGCTGCAATTAATTATAACTACTTAAAATGTGTTGAGATAACTTAAATATCCAACTTAACTAAAGTTAAAAAATATATATTTTTAAGGCACGCATGAACGATTACTTTTTTAAGTTGAAACAACGCATTGTTAGTTATTCTAATGTTGAATTTGGAGTTATGATAACTAATCGCAATTATTTTTTTCTTGTTTTGATACATTTTGTTTTCTGACTCGGGAGAGTCCCAGAAATGTATTTTATTTTAATATTATCAATATACTGTTAGAGCATTATTTTTAATGTATTTTTTGTTATTTGTTATTTTTATTGATACATTAATCATTCTGAAATAGAAAAGTTCGCACATGACTTTTAGCTGTTTTATTGTAGAATTATCAGTATGCTATTAGAGTGCTTTTTAGTTTTTAATTCATTTTTATTGTTCATTTTAATTTTAGTTGAAGTTTTTAAGTTTGACTAATTTTGTCATTTTTCTTAGTTTTTGCTTAGTTTTAGCATTTTAGTACTTTAACGTATTAATTTAGGACTTGAACTTATTTATTTTAATTTATTTTCCAAGGCAACATTTCTAATTTTCATTGAAGTTTTTCATCTAATATTTATATTTTATTTCTAGTTTATAATTACTATTTATTAATAACTATTTATAGTTTATTTCAGTAAATGAGAATGTTTTAAGATTTAATAATTCAGATATTTTTATCATTTTTATGCACTTTTGTTGCAGTTTTACTTAGTTTAACTCATTTCTTTACGTACTTAATTACTTCCCTTTTTTCATTGAGTTTCCAAGGCAACATTTCAAATTTTTCATCTAATATTTATATTTTATTTCTAGTTTCTAGTTATATAAACTATATCTATTTATAGTTTATTTCAGTAAATGAGAATGTTTTAATAGTTTACATTTTTAAGATTTAATCATTTTGATATTTTTATCATTTTTATGCACTTTTGTTGCAGTTTTACTTTGTTTAACTCATTTCTTACTTAATTACTTCCCTTTTTTAATTTAGATTCCTAGGCAACTTTTCTCATTTCCATTCAGGTTTTTTATCTAATGTTCATATTTGAATATTTCATATTTCAGTTAAAGGGCAGGTTCTATTAGGTTTATAGGGTTTGCTGGTAATAACCACACCGCTTCACAGCTCGGTTTCAGTAAATGCTCTTTTTAGTCCAGGAGGAAGTTCTGAGCTGTGAAAGTTGCAGCATCATTTCATTTCGAGTTTCATCGAGCTCATCAAACTCAGAAGATGAAGTCAAATGTAGATGTGTCTCCTGTAAGATATAAATGAGAGTGTGTTCATCTTTGTTACGTGTGTGTGTGTGTGTGTCTCTGTGTGTGTCTCTCTCTGTGTGTGTGTTTCAGGGGGATCTTCTACCAGGGCTACCGCTGCTCGCGCTGTAAGATGGCTGCTCATAAAGAGTGTCTGGGTCGAGTTCCTGCGTGTGGACGAAACTCTGGTGAGAAAACAGGCACAAAGCATGTGAGAATGTAACGTGTTGATGGTGTTCTTTCAGTCGACTTCACATGTGCTTCTCGTTCACTCCACAGAACTGTCAGGAACGCTCAAGAAGGTCTGTGCATCCAAATTACTCAGTTATTTTTGTGCCACTTACTTTTTGTAGATTTTTATGTTGTGTAAACTTTTATTTCATTTCTTTACAGCATGTCCTGTTGTTGTAACACATATGATAACACACAAACATGTGATAAGCCCATTTACATACTGTAAAAGGGACCCTAAATTCAATCATTTGACATTTAAACAGCTTAAATATAATATAATATAATATAATATAATATAATATAATATAATATAATAAATATATAATATAATATAATATAATATAATATAATAATATAATATAATATAATATAATATATAAAAACCCTACCAATTTTTTTAAACTTTAATTCTGACCATTTATAATATAGTATAATATAATATAATATAGAAAAACGTATCCAATATTATTTTTTACTTTATTTCTGACCATTTACTTAATATAATATAATAAACAAAAACCTATCCAAAAATTTTTTTTTTCAACTTTATTTATTTCTGACCATTTATTTATTATAATATAATATAATATAATCAATATAATATAATATAATATAATGATTTGCAGATGAAGTTTATTTGTGTAATAATCAGTATGAGCGTTTTGTTTGTGTGTTGAAGTGTATTTTCATGTTGTTTCAGAATAAAACGATGAGGTTGGCATCTCAAAGACAGGCCAAACCAGGTATGCACACTTCACACA
This sequence comes from Aspiorhynchus laticeps, assembly GCA_023376895.1. Lineage (NCBI taxonomy): Eukaryota > Metazoa > Chordata > Actinopteri > Cypriniformes > Cyprinidae > Aspiorhynchus > Aspiorhynchus laticeps. The sequence goes on along the minus strand of CM041797.1, from coordinate 48,032,884 downwards.
GTGTCCTCACGCACACACACACTGGTCCGTGTCCTCACACACACACACACACACACACACACACACACACACACTGGTCCGTGTCCTCACACACTCACGTGTCTCGATCAGGTCTGCCGAAGATGGAGGTGTGTGTGGATTATTACGGTCTCCCTCCGCCGCCGCTGGCGTTCGGTCAGCCGCTGGCGCTGTCTGTGGGAGACGTGGTGGAGCTGACGCGTGCCGAGGTCGACCTGCAGTGGTGGGAGGTGAGGGGTCACTGCTCACACACACACACACACACAGGTACAGGAGCGTTTCTGGACACAGCAGACTTCCTCGACGAGCCCTGTTAACATAATGATGCCATTTCATCTGTGAAGTAGCATACATCTGAGCAGCTGAATATCAGCATAAGAGACTCTCAGCTCATCCACATCTTTATTATACTTTACTTTATTAATACTTTATTAATCCCCGGAGGGAAATTAGGTTCGTTACCGCAGCTCCAAAACAAATACAAATAAATATTTATATACAAGAAAAAAATTAAACTTCAAGATTTAAATACTATACAAGTAAGAATATAATATTCCACAATAAAATGCATTATTATACTGAGGAATTATAAAGTCTGATAGACACAGGTAAAAAAATATTTCCTGTGTCGCTCTGTGGAGCACCTAGGTTGAATAAGTCTTTGACTGAACGTACTCCTATATCTACCCAGGACATTATGAAGTGGGTGAGAGGTGTTGTCTAAGATGGCCAGAAGCTTAGACAACATCGTTCTTTCTGACACTACAGTCAGAGAGTCCAGCTCCACCCCCACAACAGCAGCAGCCTTACGGATAAGTTTGTTCAGTCTATTGGCATCAGCTACCTTTAGTCCGCTTCCCCAGCATACAATGGCAAAAAAGATAGCACTTGCGACCACCGACTCATAGAACATCTTCAGCATCGTCCTACAGATGTTAATGGACAAAACAAATAGAGGCGACTCTGGCCCTTCTTGTAGAAAGCTTCAGAGTTCTTAGTCCAGTCCAGTTTATGGTTCATGTGGACTCCCAAGTATTTATAGTCCTCTACATGTGACAAAGTTATCCACTGTAGTCCTGTGCTCAGTCTCCTCATGCAACCAACTATAGCTGAGTCATCAGAAAATTTCTGAAGATGACAGGACTCCGTACAATAGCGGAAATCTGCAGTGTACAGGGTGAAGAGGAAAGGAGACAGCACAGTGCCCTGTGGAGCTCCAATGTCGCAAACCACTCTGTCTGACACACATTGCTGCAATCGAACATACTGTGGTCTGCCAGTCATTTAGTTCACAATCCAAGACACGAGAGAGGCATCCACTTGCATCGCTGTCAGCTTCTCACCCAGTAGGGCCAGACGAATGGTGTTAAAAGCACTGGAGAAGTCAAAAAACATGACTCTCACAGTGCTTGCCGCCTTATTCAGGTGAGTATAAGCTCGATCCAGCATGTAGATAATAGCATCCTCAACTCCCTGGTGGGGCTGGTAGGCAAACTGAAGAGGATCTATAAAAGGCCTAACCATGGGCCTGAGCTCCTCCTGCACCAGTCTCTCCAGAATCTTCATAATATGGGACGTTAATGCCACGGACCTGTAATCCTTAGTGTCACTGGAACGAGATTTTTTGGAACAGGCATGATGTAAGAAGGGACCTGCTGCCTCAGGCTCATGCTGTAGACATGGTGAAGTACACCACAAAGCTGGGAGGCACGGGCTTTAAGCACCCTGGGATGGATCTTATCCGGACCTGCAGCCTTGCTGGAGTTGAGTTTCCTCAGCTGTCTTCTCACATGGTCAGGTGTAAGTGGCACAGTAGAGATAATAGAGGAAAAATGTACAGAGTCAGGTGGGAGAGAACAAGGTGTAATGGCAGAAGGCAGCGGGTCTATGCAGAGGGGTTGGGGGGGGGGGGGGTCCAAGAGTTGAGCGGCAAATGATAGTGGACAAACAGAGGAGTCCTGGGGAGGAAGGGCAGAAACATCATCAAATCTATAAAAAACAGATTAAGTTCGTTGGCCCTTTCTACACCACCACCAACACCTCCACTGTTGGACCCTTGAAAACCTGTGATGGTCCTCATGCCACTCCAAACCTACCTATAGGAATATGACACCTATCACAGTATTCCTATAGAAGGTCTATTCAGTATTATTCAGCAGATTTATCGCTTGCTCAGGAGCAAATTACCCTCCTCCATCCCCAGCTCCACCTTTCCCTGCAGTCAGGATTTGGCTTTCTGATATTCCTCGTTGAATCAGACTCCTTTATCTTGAATAATGTTGTTATTGATATCAGTAATGATATCTGCTTGGTTCTGCTCTGTTTACCCTAAGGAGGTTATTATTTCTGCTCCCCCCGTTCATTCATAACAGGCTTCATGGATGCGCAGGGAGTTTTTGCCCAGAACAGAACCATAACGCCAAACTAAACTGTATGCTAAGTGTCTATCATTTTGACCATAGTGGTCCTGACAGAAATGTGTTTAGTGTATATAAAATATACAGTGCCCTCCACTAATATTGGCACCCTTGGTAAATATGACCAAAGGCGGCTGTGAAAATAAATCTGCATTGTTTATCCTTTTTATCTTTCATTCAAAAAATTCACAAAATTCCAACCTATCATTGAAGTAAAACAATTGAAAGTGAAATAAATGCTTTCACTATTTCATGTTGGCCACAATTATTGGCACCCAAATTATTGCAACGTCCTTTTCCCAGGGTAACAGCTCTGAGTTTTCTCCTATAATGCCTGAAGAGTTTGGAGAACACCTGATAAGAGATCAGAGACCATTTTCTTCATACAGAATCTCTCCAGATCCTTCAGATTCACAGCTCCATGACGGTGCTTCTTCTCTTCAGTTCACCTCACTCATTTTCTGTAGGGTTCAGGACAGAGACAGCAATGGTAAAAGATTAATTTTGTGCTCAGTGACCCATTTTTGTGTTTATTTTGATGTTTGTTTTGGATTGTTGTCCTGGTGGAAGATCCAAACACGGCCCATTATAAGATTTATCTTATAATTTCAGGACCTCTGGCAGAAAAACATGCCCACAGCATTAAAGATCCAGCAGTATATTTAATCGTGGTCATGGGGTACTTTTTTATCCCTGTTTGTACTAAACTCATCTGGTGGGTTTGCTGCCAAAAAGCTCTTTTTTCAGTTTCATCTGACCATAGAAGCCAGTGCCATTTGAAGCTCCAGTCGTGTCTGACAACTGAATACGCTGGAGTTTGTTTTTGGATGAGTGAGGAGAATTTTTCTTGAAACCCTCCCGAACAACATGTGGTGATGTAGGGGCTGTTTGATATATTTTTTTAGGTTTCTGACCCCGAGACTCAACTAATCTCTACAATTCTCCAGCTGTGATCCTTGGAGAGTCTTTGGCCACTCAAACTCTCCTCCTCAGCGTGCATTAGGACGATATAGACACACGTCCTCTTTCAGGCAGATTTTTAACATCTTTAGTTGATTGGAACCTCTTAATTATTACCCTGATGGTGGAAATGGGGATTTTCAATGTTTTAACTCTTTTCTTACAGCCACTTTCTATTTTGTGATGCTCAACAATCTTGTTCTTCACATCAGAAATATAGTTTTTGTTTTTTCTCATTGTGATGGATGATTAAGGGAATTTGGCCTTTGTGTTCCTCATATTTATAATCCTGTGGAACAGAAAGTCATGGCTGGACAATTTCATGCTCCTAGTCACCCTGGTGTGCTAAAAAATTTAAATATGAATGGGAATATACTTCAGAGATATTTTACTCATAAGAATTTCTAAGGGTGCCAATAATTGTGGCCAACATTCATTGGAGAAAAACATTTATTTCATCATGAGATTTTCTCCCCACTTTCAATTGTTTTACTTCAATGATAGGTTAGAATTTTGTGAATTTTTTGAATGAAAGATCAAAAGGATAAACAATGCAGATTTATTTTCACAGCCGCCTTTGCTCATATTTATCAAGGGTGCCAATATTAGTGGAGGGCACTGTATATATATATATATATATAAAAAAAACATAATGATGCAAAAATAATGCAAATTTCGAGTTGATTAAAACACACTGAACTTTAACATTTCCTGGTGAGTATTCAGCATGTTTTTAATGATGCAGCGCAGTAAACAAAAGATGAACGGCATCTAACACATCAAAGCATGTATACTCTGATGATTTGACTGTATGAAGAGAAGAGAGAGCCTCTTTCGGTTTCGATTCCTGTGTGTGTGAATGAGGTTACAGCAGGACATCTGATCTGTGCTTATAATGGAGAAGAGAAACCTCTGTGCATCTGCACTTTCTCCTTCTCCTTTCTGCATGTCTTCAGCTGTTTATTTTTATATATAATAGTGCATGTATCTGACGTGTGTGTGTGTGTGTGTGTGTGTTTCAGGGCAGGAATCTGACCATCGGAGAGGTCGGCTGGTTTCCCTGCAGTAAAGTTCAGCCGTTTGTGCCGGTGAGTTGATCAGACGCTCAGCTGATCACATCTTATGGGTCGTTAAAATTTAGATCCAGTACCTCAATCATTGTTTCCTATATATATATATATATACTGTAGGGGTGACCCTGAATAGTCGACGATTCGATGCTTCGATAGGAGGAGCCTGATTCGACTCCCAATCTCACAGTCGAATATTCAAGGGTGTTATGATCATGCCATTTTGGCTAAATGGGGGTGCTCAAATCTTTGATTTCCCATAAAACTACCAGTTTTCTCCCAATAAGTTAATATACAGCCTATTAAAATAATGCTGTAAATAAGAATCTGAAAAGAAAGAAGCTTCAAATAAATATTTTAACGTGCGTGAATAAATCTAACCACACCTGTAGATTTAAGTTTAACTTCCCATAATCTGTGACCGACAGAGGTTCTTGGCGGCAGGGATTTAAATCTTTAACAAGACTCAAATTGACACAGTGAAAGACTGGATTTTTTCAATCAGGGGGGGTACAATTTACCGATTTCAAAACATTTCAGCTGGTTTGTGTATATCGTGTATATATTATTTATCTGGTATAAGCAGTACCGCTGCTCCCTATTCTCAGAGTACGCAGTTTGCTTAGGGGCACCAACTCCCAGGGGGCACCATCCCAGTTGCTCAAAAAGATAAAAAAACGTGACGCGCCATTCCTGCATCCGCGTCCGCGACCGCTCGCAACTCATGTTTGCAGCTGAATGCAAATGATCATAATTGATGGATTTTAACCTTCATCATTTTTAGCCTTCATTATTGCCCACTTTTTTATCCTGCATTTTTTTATTCCCTACATTTTTACATCATACATTTTTTTTTCTACAATTTTTAATCTTCATTTACTCCAGTTTTTATTTTCTGCAATTTTTTATCTTTATTTATGTCCTTTAAATGTATTACTTTCTACAATTTTAATCTTTATTTTTCCATGCAATTTTTTTTCTCACATTTTTTAAATTGCATTTATGTCCTACAAGTTTTTTTTTCGACAATTTTTAGGATTTTTTTATTTTTTTTGTAATTTTTTTAATATATAAACATTTCTGACAATATTTCCTAGTTTATCGTATAATTATAATGCAGTGGGGTCCAAAACTCCCTAGTCACTAGTGAAAGTGCTTCTTTTATTCACTTTTATTTTTCATTTGAAATCAGATTATCAGGATAACAAATTGAGTGAAATTGTAATGAAAGACGAGCATGAGTTTGATAACATCTTGTAATTTTGGTTCATGCTTTAAGGAAAGTAGCACTTGATTAATGACAGAAATAGAGCATCAAATCTAAAATGATAAAATCTTCTGTTTGTTTTCAGGTTTAGATTAAATGAGATGTAATTGTTTTACGTATGGATGCACTGTAATAATCTGCCTGATAATTCCTAGCATCTACTGCTAGTAAAGTAAACGTGTTGTCTGATCTCTGTAGGTACCTTCTCCAGATTTATCAGGACTGGCCTGGTAACACACACACACACACACACACACACACACACACACGTTTCATCTATATTCACTCCTTTTCACATATACACACTAACACACGCGTCTGGTGTCAGGTTCGCTGGTAACATGGACCGGACCGGTGCTAAATCTCTGCTGATGTCTCGCTCTGACGGGACATTTCTGGTGCGACAGAAAGACGCCGGAGAATTCGCCATCAGCCTCAAGTACAGTGAACACACTCAAACTCACTGACTGACAACTGTCAATCAAACAGAGCTCCAGTGACACGCCTCTCTGTCTCTGTTTCAGGTTCAACATGGACACCAGACACATAAAGGTCACGTACTCAGAGGGACTCTACAGGATCAACGAGAAGAAAGCCTTCAAGGGACTGTTCGTAAGTCAACACACACACACACACACACACACATGTTGGGTTTCCATGTTTTTTGGTTTTATTCCATAGGCGTAATGGTTTTTCTGCTGTACAAATGGTATTTTCTATCCCCTTACCCTAACCCTACACCTCACACACAACTGCAGGCATTTTTACATTCTCAAAGCACTCCATGTTTCCTCATGGGGACCAAAAATATCCTCACAAGGATAATGATTTTGGATATTGCCATCTATAACATCGGGTATACCTGAACCTCCAAACATGTGTTACGAGAACCCCACTTATAGAATGCTCGTTCAGGAAGGGGTTAAGTAACATAATAAGGATGCGCAAGGCAGAACATCCATTTAACCATTTATTAATGGCCAAACAGCTCACGAGTCACATTCAATCAATCGGCAACAGATATAATAAAAAATTAAATAACGAAATAAAACAAACAAAACATAGATCAACACACACAGATCAAACGCAGAGTAAGCACTGCTTTTCAGCGGCAGGCTTGACCACAAGATGCGCACGAAGCTCGCTGGCTGCACTCATCATCAACAGTGGCTGGACTGAGCTTCTCAACAAGTGCGGGTCATGCTCATCCGAGAGCGTAGTAGTAACCAGTGTTGCCAGATCGGGTTGACGATTTCCAGCCCAAAAGCTCACCAAAACCCACCCACTTCAACAAAAACCAGCCCAAATTTTTAACTGCCAAAATGATGAGAGAATTTTATTGCCATGTCAATCAAGGTTGATAAGGACCATTTTTATCTCCTTAAAATAAAATAATGATGACAAAATAAAATAAAGATAAATCAATTTCACAGGAACATGGAGGGCAAATGCGTTAAAAGAGGCAATCAAGAAATTAACTGATGACTTTAACCCTGAAAAAATGCATCATTTTCAATGTCTACAGTAAGAATAAGCTAATTTTTGTGCAAAAAGTGCACAATAACGTGATCAGAAAGCAATGTAAATTAGCTGGCATTTACTCTCGTTCATGCACACACCCCCGACAGCCAAAAAATATTCATTGATACATACTGTATGATAATCTGACAGCAAAAATAAAATAATAATAATAACAATTAGCAACAATAATGCGCTTACCTTTGTCTTGTGCTTTATCTTCAGACAGAACTACAGCACGTATTTCACGAAGTACACATTTTAGAACATAATGCAGAAGTGTGCAGTCAAAACTGTTCAAGTCCAGCAGCTGCATGTCAATGGCAAGTATACCAGAGTCTGGACGCTTTAAAAGATGTTCTGATGCAGAACAGCATCGCCATATTCAGTTTTGATTTTTAATAAATCATTCAACTGTTCTCTCATTTCAGTTACAGTTATATTTAGAAATCTTCTTTTCATCTCTCATCACGTATAATCCACGTTGTGAGATTTGAGTCACTAGACTCTTTCTCGTGTAACTTATATTTAGGCCACTTTGCCATCGCAATCACTTAAAATGAATGGATGAATGAATGAATGAATGAATGAATATATAGCTGCACATTTAAATCTTGCCCTTTATAGCGCCAAAATCCCGTAACTAACGAGTCATCACATCTCACCAACATAAAAGATGGTAAATTCACTGACAGGTCTCGGTTAAACTGAACCAATAAGGGTTGCGTTAAGGAAAAATGAGTTGATGACTGCACTACACATTATTTTACTGTGATACTTTGAGCTCGAACATATTAAAATAACATGAGTAAAGATAAATGCGAAGAAAAAAAGCAGCTGATTGGGCGGCTTTTAATTTTTTAAAAGCAGCCCAAATTTTGTCTACTCGCCCAATGCGTTATTCTCCGGTCCAAACCGATCAAAAGAAGCCCAATTGGGCGGCAACCCGCCCAATCTGGCAACACTGGTAGTAACTGTGACGGGACACACGCTGAAACAAGGAGAGCCGCCAACACAACCGCAACTTCCACCTTATATTCGGTCCAGAACGTCTTTACCAAACAAACCGCAGGTGTGTAGGGGCGGAGCTCAACCTCGGGAGAAAAGAATAAACCCAAATCAGTACAACAGGAAATTGAAAAAGAAAAAAGAAAGATACCAATACCCACAACATAAAGACAACAAAACTTTGACCGTAACACTTCTCCCCCTGAAAACATAAGCAGTTTTCTCCTTTTCCACTTTCATCCTTTGAGGAATGAGGAAATAAACTGTTTCTGAATATCAACACTTAACCCCGTGACAAAGCATCGGCCACCACATTTTCAGATCCTCTTTTATGACGAATTTCCAGATTATATGGCAGCACCATTAATGCCCATCTCATCAAGCGTTGATTATGACTGTACATTTTGCTCAGGAAAACTAACGGGTTATGGTCCGTATAGACATAACAGGAAACATACTGCCCCCAACATAAACATCAAAGTGTCGTAATTCCAGTAAGAGTGCTAAAGTTTCCTTCTCAATGGTCGAATAATTTAACTGGTGATGGTTAAACTTAGTAGAGAAGTAGGAAACAGGGTGAGCTACTCCATCAGCACCCTCCGACAGCTCCCGCTCCAACAACACTGGAAAAATTCTTGCAGAAACACCGGTAGTATCCCACCATTCCAAGAAATCTACGCAGCTCTCGCCTCGTAGTAGGTACCGGATACTCAAAAACAGCAGCTATTTTCCCGTCCAACGGCCTTACCTGACCGTTTCCCACCTGTTTACCCAGATAGGTAACCGAAGCTTTACACTTTCTGAGATTTAACGTGAAGGACGCAGCAGATAAATGATGGAACACATCATACAAAGTCGATAAGTGTTCAGCCCATGAAAACGAATAGATGACTACGTCATCCAGGTAGACATTACAATTAAGAACGTCGCCCAAAACCAGGGACATCAAGCTCTGAAATGTTGCCGGTGCGTTCCGCAAGCCGAATGTCATCCGCGTATACTGGAGAAACAAATCAGGGGTAACGAATGCGGAGATCTCAGAGGCACGCTCGGTTAAAGGAAACATATATTCAAATGTATCGGTGTCGTGGAAGTCGAGTATCAACCTTCACATCAGCACAGTACAGATACGGCTTTAACATATTCATGTGACATAAACAAGTTTTTCTTCTCCGTTCGGGAGTATGGATTATGCAATTCGTCTCACCTACCTTGCTTTTAATCACATAGGGACCAGAAAACCGTAAGAGCTGACCCAGGTGTAGGAATTAATACCCAAACTTTCTCTCCTGGCAAAAAATTACGTACAACTGCCTTCTGATCAAAACAGCATTTAATTTTCTTCTGCGAGAGAGAAAGAGCTTCCCTAGCCATAGTGCCCGCTTTATGTAAACGTTCACGAGTACGAGAAACAAGATCAAGGACATTCGTCTTCTCGGAAGACTCGGAATAGAGAAATTCCTCTTTCAACATTTTCAAAGGGCCGCGAACATTATGGCCAAACATGAATTCTGAAGGGCTGAATCCCAACGAGTCCTGTCGCGCTTCACGCACCGCAAATAAAACAAAAGGAACTCCCTCGTCCCATTCGTTCCCAGTCTCAATGCAATATTTACGGAGTGTAGATTTTAATGTTTGATGCCAGTGCTCCACAGCCCCTTGGGATTCGGGGTGGTATGTGCTTGACACAATGTGAGACACTTCTAAAGCTTTTAAGGAACTACGAAATACGCGAGACAGGAAATTTGAGCCCTGATCTGTTTGAACGGATTTTGGTAGCCCAAAAGTTGTAAAAAAACTTTTGTTACAGATTTGGCAGTTATATTTTTTAAAGGAATCGCCTCTGGAAACCGAGTAGCTACGCACATGATCGTCAACAAATATTGGCAACCCAACTTTGCACGAGGGAGTGGACCCACACAATCTACCAGAATGCATTCAAACGGTTCGCCCACGATAGGTATAGGACAGAGAGGAGCAGGTGGCACTACCTGGTTAGGCTTTCCCCCAACCTGGCAAATGTGGCAGGTCTTACAATACCTGGCGACATCAGATTTTAACCCCGGCCAAAAGAAATGCTGAAGCACCCTATTATAGGTTTTATGTATTCCGAGATGTCCTGACCAAGGATGATCATGAGCCAAGCTCAACACCGGCTGCCAGAATTGCAAAGGGACTACAATTTGATGCACCACATCCCACTCATCCGCCTGCGCAGCGCTCTGTGTACTACTTCATTTACGCATCAACACTGCATCTTTCCAATAAAACTGTTGATTACGCGGGGAGAATGAACTCTTCTCAGCACTCACACAACATTTCTCTAAGGTCGGGTAATTTTTCTGCACGTCAACCAAGGCTTCACGTGATATTAACTTATCAGTAACAAAGTCAAAACAAGCAGGGGGACGAGAAGTCATTTTAACCCCATCCACAGACTCAGGAACTAAATCACTTCCTAAAATGTTTAAGAAAGTAGAGTCATTAAGACTATTATTTTCCTGCATGTCACGTTTTGCTTGGGCTCGGGTCGTAACGGCACTACTTGAAAACACCTCTGGCAAAGTTTCAGCGAGTAAATCAGACTGCACCTCAATACACGGAGCATTAACTATGTGTACAGCTGGCATGACTTTACCACCAGCAATATCATTGCCCATGATGAAATCAATGCCTTTCACAGGTAAAGATGGACGAACTGCTACCTCAAAACACCCAGATGCCAATTCGGAAATCACCCATACATGATGAAGAGGAATGGTTACAAACCCCATTTCAATTCCTTGCACAATCATGCTAGTTTCACACGCTGAATCTCCACAAAAATCTAAAGTGCTCGACAATATAAAGGACTGGGATCCCCCGGTGTCACGCAAAATGCGTACAGGTTTTCTACCACTGACCCCATCGTTCAACGACACAAATCCATCGGACACAAAAGGCTGGAAACAGGGATCAGGAGCAGCAGAGGAACAAGGCGAAGGGAGAGTTTTTACTAAGACGGAACCCAGAGGCTGATCAGGCAGAAATTCGTGTCGCTCTTGTTTTCATTTTAAACTACGACATTCAGCCATAACATGTCCCATTTTATGACAATAACTACACTCTCATCGGGATTTTAGACTGGAAGGAACACATTTATTTTTCCAATCAGGGAAACTCTCACTTTCCTTTCCACCAGTCCACCAGTATCACTCGCACGCTTAACAAACGCCGTCTTGTGCATTAATGTGTACTCATCTGCTAATACAGCCGCATGTTGCACGGTGCTTACTTTTTGTTCGTTCAAGTACAGCGCAGTGCGTTCGGGAACACAGTTCTTAAATTCCTCAATCAACATAAGCTCCCTCAAAGAATTATAGTCCATAACCTTCCACGCTTTTATCCAGCGATCAAACAAGGTGCCCTTCTCTAGTTTTATAAGTTTGAGACGCCGATTTCTTCGTGGTACGAAAACGCTGTCGATAATGCTCAGGAACCAACTCATATGCCCGCAGAATCGCAATTTTCACAGCATCATATTGAACACTCTCTTCCAATGAAAGGGATGCACATACTTCTTGCGCCTTACCTGTTAGTTTGCACTGTAACATCAAGGCCCAGACTTCAGTTGACCACTTTAACGCACTCGCGATACGTTCAAAAGATTGAAAATATGCTTCAACTTCTTCTCATGGAAAGGTGGAACTATCGTGATATTTTTAGCCACATCAAAATGTGTGGATGGAACAACTACCGACTGATTATCAGCTGAAGCAGAATCATTGGGAACAATACTCGAATTTGATGGACCAGCAGCGGCCTCAGAACCACCCTCCAAACAAGTAGATGTCTTAGAAATTGTTTGTTTAGGTGGATCTTGAGCAGCCTGCAACTCCAAGTGCCGCAGTCACACTTTTGTATCAGCATCAATTCGGTACATTTCAATCTGATGTTTTTAAATCATCCTGCCTCGCCTGAGCATCCAGTTTCAAGCCAAACAAATCTTTACATGCCAATCTGAACGATATTCAGGTGATACCTCAGAGGAAAGTGAAACCGGTTCAAACTTAGGCATTGAAAAGGGTGGACCTACCTCCCCGCCAGCCACAGTCACTGGAGTGGCCCGATCACCGACCGGCACTCGTGAAGGAGAGCTTCCTGCAGCATCAATCACTGATTCAGCTGCTTCTGTAGGAACAGCCTCTATAGCAGGAAATACCCCTCTGTCAAGCAAAGCAGACATTAAACAAGCTTTTATTTCCGCTTTACGCTGTGTTCTAGAAATCAAAATTTCATAGTGCTGAGCAATCAGAAAAAAATAATTTTTTCGACAGACCTCTAATCCCTCAACACTAGGTCAATCTATGAATTGATTTAAATCAAAAGTTGCCATTTTTTAAAAAAAACAGAACAGTGAGCATATAAGGAAAAATCCACACACACACACACTCCGGTACTACCTACCTACTCAAAAGTCTAACTTCATCTCAGCTAGTCTTCAGAGGGTACCAATTAAGAGATTGCTCTCTCCCCCAGAATACCTCCAAAAATAACAAACTAAAATAACAAACAAAAACAATAAACAGTAAACCATAGTCAGAACTGGCATTAGGCACAGCCACGCAGGCCTACTCTAACTAACCGGAGAACGCATCGGACCAACCAAATCCGCTCTAGCCGCGACAAATAAACGAAATTATGAATGAACTCTCGGAAACCACAACAATTGTGATCCTGGACGAGCCCCCATTTATGTTACGAACCCCACTTATAGAATGCTCGTTCAGGAAGGGGTTAAGTAACATAAAAAGGATGCGCAAGGCAGAACATCAATTTAACCATTTATTAATGGCCAAACAGCTCATGAGTCACATTTAATCAACCGGCAACAGATATAATAAAAAAATAAATAACTAAATAAAACAAACAAAACATAGATCAACACACACAGATCAAACGCAGAGTAAGCACCGCGTTTCAGTGGCAGGCTTGACCACAAGACGCGCTCGAAGCTCGCTGGCTGCACTCTTCATCAACAGTGGCTGGAATGAGCTTCTCAACAAGTGCGGGTCATGCTCATCCGAGAGCGTAGTAGTAACTGTGGCGGGACACGCGCTGAAACGGGGAGAGCCGCCAACACAACTGTAACTTCCACCTTATATTCGGCCCAGAACGTCGTTACCAAACAAGCCGCAGGTGTGTAGGGGTGGAGCTCAACCTCGGGAGAAAAGAATAAACCCAAATCAGTACAAAAGGAAATTGAAAAAGAAAAAAGAAAGATACCAATACCCACAACATAAAGACAACAAAACTTTGACCGTAACACATGCATGACTTTTCTTCTTCTGTAGAACATAACAGAAGATATTTTGAGAAATGTTCTCAATGTTTTAGTCCAGTGTTTGTTTGTTACAGTTATGGTCACAGTTATCACTATAGTTATCATTGCAGGTATTGTTACAGTTATTGTCAGTTAGTTACAGTTATCATTACATTTATCTTTGCAGGTATTGTTACAGTTATTGTCAATTAGTTACAGTTATCGTTACATTTATCTTTGCAGGTATTGTTACAGTTATTGTCAGTTAATATTGTTAGTTACTGTTACAACAGTTGCTGTATCGCAACAGTTATCTTTGCAGATATTGTTAGTTATCGCTACAGTTATAGTTGCAGGTATTGTTACAGTTATCGCTACAGTTATCATTACAATTATTGTTAGTAATCGCTACAGTTATCATTGCAGATATTGTTACAGTTATCGCTACAGTTATCATTACAATTATTGTTAGTAATCGCTACAGTTATAGTTGCAGGTATTGCTACAGTTATCGCTACAGTTATCATTGCAATTATTGTTAGTAATCGCTACAGTTATCATTGCAGGTATTGTTACAGTTATCGCTACAGTTATCATTACAATTATTGTTAGTTATCGCTACAGTTATCATTGCAATTATTGTTAGTTATCGCTACAGTTATCATTGCAGGTATTGTTACAGTTATCGCTACAGTTATCATTACAATTATTGTTAGTTATCGCTACAGTTATCATTGCAATTATTGTTAGTTATCGCTACAGTTATCATTACAGTTATTGTAAGTTATCGCTACAGTTATCATTGCAGGTATTGTTACAGTTATCGCTACAGTTATCATTGCAGGTATTGTTACAGTTATTGCTACAGTTATCATTGCAATTATTGTTAGTTATCGCTACAGTTATCATTGCAGGTATTGTTACAGTTATTGCTACAGTTATCATTGCAGGTATTGTTACAGTTATTGCTACAGTTATCATTACAATTATTGTTAGTTATCGTTACAGTTATCATTGCAGGTATTGTTAGTTATCGCTACAGTTATCATTACAATTATTGTTAGTTATCGCTACAGTTATCATTGCAGGTATTGTTACAGTTATTGCTACAGTTATCATTGCAGGTATTGTTACAGTTATTGCTACAGTTATCATTACAATTATTGTTAGTTATCGTTACAGTTATCATTGCAGGTATTGTTAGTTATCGCTACAGTTATCATTGCAGGTATTGTTAGTTATCGCTACAGTTATCATTGCAATTATTGTTAGTTATCGCTACAGTTATCATTGCAGGTATTGTTACAGTTATCTCTACAGTTATCATTGCAGGTATTGTTACAGTTATCGCTACAGTTATCATTGCAGGTATTGTTACAGTTATCGCTACAGTTATCATTGCAGGTATTGTTACAGTTATCGCTACAGTTATCATTGCAGGTATTGTTAGAGTTATCGCTACAGTTATCATTGCAATTATTGTTAGTTATCGCTACAGTTATCATTGCAGGTATTGTTAGTTATCGCTACAGTTATCATTGCAGGTATTGTTACAGTTATCGCTACAGTTATCATTGCAGGTATTGTTACAGTTATCGCTACAGTTATCATTACAATTATTGTTAGTTATCGCTACAGTTATAGTTGCAGGTATTGTTACAGTTATCGCTACAGTTATCATTACAATTATTGTTAGTTATCGCTACAGTTATCATTGCAGATATTGTTACAGTTATCGCTACAGTTATCATTGCAATTATTGTTAGTTATCGCTACAGTTATCATTGCAGGTATTGTTACAGTTATCGCTACAGTTATCATTACAATTATTGTTAGTTATCGCTACAGTTATCATTGCAGGTATTGTTACAGTTATCGCTACAGTTATCATTGCAGGTATTGTTACAGTTATTGCTACAGTTATCATTGCAATTATTGTTAGTTATCGCTACAGTTATCATTGCAGGTATTGTTACAGTTATTGCTACAGTTATCATTGCAATTATTGTTAGTTATCGCTACAGTTATCATTGCAGGTATTGTTACAGTTATTGCTACAGTTATCATTGCAATTATTGTTAGTTATCGCTACAGTTATCATTGCAGGTATTGTTACAGTTATCGCTACAGTTATCATTGCAATTATTGTTAGTTATCACTACAGTTATCATTGCAGGTATTGTTACAGTTATTGCTACAGTTATCATTGCAATTATTGTTAGTTATCGCTACAGTTATCATTGCGGGTATTGTTACAGTTATCGTTACAGTTATATTTACAGTTATTGTAACAAATGATATAGTTTTCCTGACAGTAATCATCAGAGCTGTTATAGTTATAGTTGTTGGTGTGAACGGGTCACACGGGTTTGTAATGACTTGAGGTGTGAAGTGAATGATGACAGATGTTGACTGTGGATAAACGGTCCCTCTGCGTGAGCTGCATGTGTGAGCGAATGAAGGCTGTGAGTGTGTAACGTGTGATGTGTGTGTGCAGGAGCTGGTGCAGTACTATCAGGAGAACTCACTGAAGGAGTGTTTTAAGGACGTGGACTCCAGACTGCAGACGCCGTACAAGCAGCCGGAGCAGAGCGCCTCGCCGCAGCACAGCAACACACGCCACGCAGGTACAGCACACGCCATTAACACCTGAACACAGATCCAACACCACACACACCCCCTTAACCCTGTATGTGTGTGTGCAGGTGTGAGTGACCGCTACCACGGCACGGCTAAAGTGCGCTATGATTTCTCTGCGCGTGACCGCACTGAGCTCTCTCTGCGGGAGGGAGACACCGTCAAAATCCTCTCCAAGAAAGCTCACAACGGCTGGTGGAAAGGAGAGGTGTACGGCAGGGTACGACACACACACTCACATTTTACAGTCACACTTCACACAAAAATCACCCTCAAACTCATGGGTCACTTACCTTTTCCATAAAATCTGCGGCAGACACTTATTATGACACATTTATTTAAAGGGGTCAAATGACGGTGCTAAAAATAACATTATTTTGTGTATTTGGTGTAATGCAATGTAGTGTTGTCAAAGGTACCGACCGTGATACCATTCTGTACTGAAAAAGCTCATCGTTCTGAAAAGTGTGGCGTGATCTGATTGGCCGGCTATCCAGTGCATTGTGATTGGCCGAACACCTCAAGCGTGTGACGGAAATGTTACGCCCCTTAGTATAGGAGATTATGATCCGCACTCACGAAAACAGTTTTCTTTTTACGTTTTATTTTACATTCATCGCTGATGGGAAAAGACACAAACATTTCGGCTCAAAGCCTTCCTCAGTGTGCCTTCAAACGGTTGTGTCTTTTCCCATCAGTGATGAATGTAAAATAATACGTAAAAAGAAAATAAAAGTTACACCTTATTCTTTGCCTAAACATTTGGGCGGTGTTATGCAAATCTTCCCACACGGTGACGTAGACATGTGCCCCAGCAGGCACCAGACGTCTATGTAACGTCAGGTTAACGTTGGACATGACGTCAGACAGACGTTGGATTTTGGTTGAAAATGAAAATCGGGTTGACGTCAATTTGACGTTGGCTTAACGTTGGATTTTGGTTACACAACCTAAAAACAACCAAATCTCAACGTCAGCTGACGTCGGTATTGGACATCAATTTAACATTGACATTAGATGTTGGATTTACATTGGATTTTGGTCACCTGACGTCGCAACCAAAATTTAACCAAATACCAACGTCTTATGATGTTGTGTTCCTGTTTTGTGCCTGCTGGGGCGTGTCTAAATGAGGTGTTTTAGGACGGCGTGGACGAGTCTTAACTTTTATAAAGAATATCTCTTTGGGTTTGAGACTTTAGTCTTTGCAGCTTTATGGATTTTATATATGCACAAACAGCTTGTTACACTTGAAATCACATCATATGACCCCTTTAATATAAACTTCTAAAATGACAAAAACACAAAAGTTATTTAAAATGAATTATTTCTTTCTTTATTTAATGTTTTATTTGTTAGGGACAGATACAATAAACATAGATGAAACTGAAGTAACAATCATCCCATGCATGTACCATAGTGCTTATAGCCTTATAGCTTAGTGCTTTTATAAATTACAATTACAATAAGTAAATAAAAAAAACAAGTAGTACACAAATTTATAATACGAGTACACTAAACATGACTACAAGTTTGTTGATGTATCAACCAAGATTTTGTGGCTTTTTTAAAGTGATTATAATTTGCAATAGATTTTAAACAGTCAGGCAATGAATTAAAATATTTTACACCTTTCACTGAGAGAGCAGTCTGAGCAAATGATGTTTTACAATGTATAACTCTACAGTTTCCACTCGAAGCCGCTCTAATGGATCTACTGCTTCCCTGCAATCTCACAAAAATGTACATAGGGGCAAGTCCATTTAAATACAAGCTTTACATAATGAAAAAAGACAAAGTGAGCAAAGCTCAAAATCTTGTATTAACAAGAAGAGATAGATAGATTGATTGATTTTGACAGGCATTTGTATGAGAACATATTAGAAATAATCATAAACACTCTGTGTTCCATTCATTTCTGGCAAATACACAATTGAATCAAGTAAATAATTTATCTGGCTGTTAAATCAAATCAAATCAGCATTAGCTGAGTTGTGTAAAACACAAAATATTGGATTCAGCAGCTCTTTTCCATAAAAAAAAAATGCACCACAAATTAACTTTTATTTATTACAGGGCAGAATTTGCCCTCTGGAACCGATTTATTTTTAATAAAAAGTCAATCACACCAATTAAAATGCATGTGGTAAATACTGAATTTCACATGATGGTTTATTAGAGGTTCAGACTCAAACTGAATGTGTTATTCATTGACAGTACAAGAGTTTTCTGAATAATGAAGTCACTGGGGTTTGGTTTATCATGAGTTTGAGTGAATGATGAGCAGATGTCGATGTCTGTGATTCAGTAATGACATGCTCTTCTCCTGTAGGTGGGTCTGTTTCCTGCTAATTACGTGGAGGAGGAGCATTCAGATTACTGCTGACCAATCAACAGCTTCATCACCCCAACATCACACTCATACACGATACAAGCACAGTATACAGCGTCGGACTCGCTGGCCTGTACACACCGAGCCTTCTTCACAAGACAAACTGAATGAGTTCATCCTTCACTTCAGACCCACTCCAGATTAATATTAACGGGTTCAGAAGAGCTCGTCAGTATGGATGTAATGAGCTGTTTTTTTCTTGAGATCCTGATTAAAGTGTTTGTTGAACAGAACAATGCTTTTCAAACCACAGACTTGATTTGTACACAAATATGAGTTTTATTTCCAAACAATATCAAAACAATTCAACAAATATTCTGATGCCTCGAGACATGATGAAAACAACTCGCTCCACAAACGGTGTGTGTGTTTGTGTGTTAGTGGTGTAATGTGTTGCTGTGTGTGTGGGGGGGGGGTGTAGTGTGTGTGTGTGTTTGTGGTGTAATGTGTTGTTGTGTGTGTTTGTGTGTGTGTGGGGGTGGGGGGGGGTGTGTGTAGTGGTGTAATGTGTTGCTGTGTGTGTGTGGGGGGGGGTGTAGTCTGTGTGTGTTAGTGGTGTAATGTGTTGCTGCGTGTGTGTGGGGGGGGGTGTAGTCTGTGTGTGTTTGTGGTGTAATGTGTTGCTGTGTGTGTTTGTGTGTGTGTGGGGGGGGGGGTGTGTTAGTGGTGTAATGTGTTGCTGTGTGTGGGGGGGGGGTGTAGTCTGTGTGTGTTAGTGGTGTAATGTGTTGCTGCGTGTGTGTTTGTGGTGTAATGCGTTGCTGTGTGTGTGTGTGTGTGTGTTAGTGGTGTAATGTGTTGCTGTGTGTGTGTGTGTGTGTGTGTTAGTGGTGTAATGTGTGTGTGTGTGTGTGTGTCTACTGGTAATAGAGCTCGAGGTTCATGCCGTCATGGATTTCATCTGACGCTCAGAGTCAAGGATATGAACGATTACACATAAATGTCTCCAAAAACACTCTTAATGGACAGACTGAATGTGTTGCACAGACTTATGGGACGGTTTTACTCACCATGAGCACAAAAGATCAGGAACCAACTCATATGATAACACTGGTAACACTTTTACAATAAGGGTTCATTTGTTACCTGCTTCAGTTCAATATTTATTTAGTCAGCATTTATTAATCTCAATTAATGTTAATTTGAATTAATACACTATTAAAATCAAATCTGTTAATACTGTTTCATGGACCTGAGCTAACACTGAACACTTGTATTTCTTATTAACTAATGCTATCAAACATTAATAAATACGGTAACAGATATTTCTCATTAACTGTGTTATTTAGACCTTATTTTGAAGTGTTACTGATATATAATATCTAAGCAATGCAATGTGTTTCTGCATCACATACACTGTTTGCACAGGTTTGAGATGAATTAACCCCTTAACTCTCACCCCCCCATTTTTGAAAATTCACGAGAGAGTGCAGTATCCAAACTTAAATTATTATAATTCATGAACGCTTTTGAATACAGACCTAAGGTTGGTCTCTTTTTAAAGAAGACAATTAGCAGATTATTACAGAAGTGATATCATTTAATAAAATTAAAGTATTAAAAAGTTATAGAAGTTTAAATTTACTGTAAAGAAAATGTATTATACTATTTTTATTTTATATAAAATAAATAATAAAAAAAAATAGTTAAAAATCCAAAATTGCTATAAAATTAAAGCCATGTGTACATAAGTTGTGTTCCAAATTTGAAGTTGGTAAAAAAAAAATTGGTTCATATTAGGGCTGCACGAAATATCGTTTCAGCATCGATATCGCGATGTACGCATCCGCAATAGTCACATCGCAGGATGTGCGATGTTTAGTAGGCCTATACTTTTCGTTATATATATATATAATGATTGTTTTCTTTGCTCACACACAGACACTGCATCTACACCAGCTGTACAGAGATCCGTTTGTAAATAAATTTAGTAGCAGAGCTACTGCAAGACTTCAGTGCTGGAGATCCATTTATCCTTCAGTGTCGTCGAGGAGAGCGCTGATCACGGTTGCTTAGCAACGGCAGAAGCCACGGCGCGAGCTCCAGAGCGCTTAGGAAAGAAGGAGAAAGCAGCGCAGCTGTTTTTAGCCACGACATGTGAACGGCCTATGGCCCCAAAGTCTGTCTACACTGGACGCGACAAAGCTACTGTTACAAATCATTTGAACTTTTGTGTCAGTATATCATAAATAGAGCGAGGCATCAGTTAGACTGGGATTAGAGCGGGAATGTGTCGCGCCGCGCATGCATCCAGTGTAGACAGACAGCATCACTGATTATGGGTTCTACAGTATTGTGTGGCGTCTCGCGCGTCAGGTGTAGACAAGGTAAGAGCCACGCAGATGCTATGGTTGTAATTTGTTTATTTTCTATGCTGATTTACTCACCTATAAAATCATCCCAATATTTTTTTTTTTTTCTTTACAAATAGAAATCATCTGGTGATATTTTTTTAATATCGCAATATACATTGCAGAAAAACAAAATATCGCAATGTGAGTTTTTTTCCCAATATCGTGCAGCCCTAGTTCATATGCAATTTTGTTTAGGCGTTATACCAAAATCAGCCACCGGGTGCCATCCAAACGCCAATGCATTTTGTTTTGATGCATTTCTGTCACAAATCTATCAATTTCTCTCTCAATGTTACATCTATAACAAAAAATCTTGAGACTCTTTCCAACGATATGTATTTTGTCAAGATTATAAAAAGTTGATAAAAGTTACCATTTCTATGGTAATGCAATGTCCGATTTCAAAACGGGTCTCACAGGATGAATTTTGAGATTTTAAGCTTTCAAATGATATATAACTTATGATGATTGCTAAAACATGTGATGGGGGAAAGGCAAGGATATAAAGACTTTTTGTGACAAAGCTCAGAACTGTTATGATGTAGATTTATCATAGACGCTTGGTGCACTCTTGTCATAAATGAATCTATTACTGTTCCTACATAATTTG
>CM041797.1:47956331-48001331 GCA_023376895.1 Aspiorhynchus laticeps | reverse complement strand
TGAAGACGTCTCGTTCGCGCTGAAGATCGGAGACATGAGCGGCCCGGTGTTCACCGATTCAGGAGTTCACATCATCCTGAGAACCGGATAACCGGCCGGATTCCCTCTCCGTCACGCCTTCATTCGTTCATCCCGCAGATAACACACGCATTACACACACTATCCCATGATTCCTTATCTTAATCTGTTTCCCTGAAAAACCTCACATGGCTCGTCAAAGCTGCACGTTAAGTCGATCCAGTATTTCAGTCACCGTACATGTTACAGATCCCTTTTGACAGGCCGCGAATCCTGCATCTCTACCCAGCATTCCTTCATGCGGCTCGGCTAAACACTCGCATGATCTGCTGTCCTGCGGCGGCGCTGGTACCTGAACGCCACAGGACCAGCTCTGATGATGGACAGTAGACGATCGTATGACAGATCTCCAAAAAATGACCAATAAAATTTACCATGTCTCCAAAAGAAAATGCTCCTGTTTTATCTCTAAAGCATGAAATTATCTTTAGCTTTAGTGAATCACTTTTTCTGGTTACGGGCAAAAACTCAGACTCTCTTCTGTGCTGTTCTTTTTAAGTCCTTATTCAGCACAGCAGGGAAAGTCATAGAAATTCATTGGTCAGAATGTGTCGAAATTGTCCAGAAACAAGACCCATGTCTGCATGCATAATGCATAGATACAAACTCCTCAGCTTTTGGTGAGAACTCACTCTTTTTGAGATCAAAATAGGTCACCTACGAGAGTCGATTTGATGAGAAAGTGTTTTTTTTTGGGGGGGGGGGGTCTTCCTACAGTACCATTAGTGCCAATTCAATTTTGTACCCGCTTATAGTCAACCGCTTTTAAAAGCTCCTGTGTGTTTTCGTGTGCGAGCTCTGGTTTCTAATGACAAAATCACAAGTTTGTGTTTTTGCCGCGTTGAGTATTATAGCCAATCACAGGCATCTCTGTTGAAAGCAACGGCCAATCAGAGGTGTTTTCTGTAGGTTAGTCAGAATCCCCTCTGAACTAATTTTTGTTTTCACAAGTTTACAGAGTTCTACACACTCGCAGATCTACCTATTATAACGATAGAGAGAGAGAAACCATACACACTGTAAATAAGAGATCGAGTGTGTAGTTAGTCATTGATTACATCAGGAGTTTTCGCGTGAGCAAGCTCGGTCAGATGCGCTATAAGAGGAGTCTTCCCTCGGTTTCTCAATCTACATAATCCATTGACAATTTAACAAAGTGTTGTTCGTCTAAGAGGACCGAATGTCCACGTATACTGTTTCAAGAGTGTAAAAATTGTTCTGTCAGTCATTGCTATAACGGAAAGAACTATCTGACAAGCCAATGTCAAAAACAGACCTGTGCATTAAGTGATGCAGAGTAAATTCAGAGTAACAAAACTACAGCAGCTACAAGTCTGTGTTGGCTGAATATATTTGGCAGCTTCTACAGTTAAAAGATAATTTTTTTTTGATGTGTCCTTTTTAAGGCAATGTTTAAAAACTAGTTTTTAAAGACAATCTAAAGATATTTCAAAATATTTAAGGCATTATTATTTAAATGTACTTGCTATACTACTTCAGTACAGTACTAAAATTGGTTGTAATAGTCATTTTATAATAAATTCAAAATCGGGGTGGGGTGGGGTGGGGTGGGGGGGGGGGTTGCGTGTCTTTGTCACCTTTTTTCACCCATGATGAGTTTGCATCCCTGATAATGGAATAAAAAAAAAAACTATTAAGAAGTGCATCGTTCATCATAACGTACAATTTGAAACGTACTTCAACAGATGCATCTCTTTGATTAGCTCAATGGTGTGATGGGCTTCATCTGGTCACCCCGTTCCATTTTTAGTGGGGATGAATCATTGAGAGCATGTAGTGTGTTGTTTTGTTTTTGACAGATGATTCTTCTGTCCGAGAGTATATAGCAGCTTGTGCAATTAAATGTATAAACGTTGTGAAATTCTGCACTAAGATATTTCAGTCACTCAGATATTCCAACTTGCTCCTGTTGAAGAACAAACAAGGTGAGTCATCAAATCCAGTGATTTGGAGTATTAGAAAGGAATGTGTGGAAAATAAAAGATTCTGATCAGCTGAAGATTTCCTACCATTCACCATTCTGTATGAAAAAAAAGTGAATTGATATGTTTGTTCGAGAGTTTCAGTGGTCTTTCTCCTACAGCAGTAGACTGAAAATATATCTTCACATTCAGACTCACTCATTCAGCGTAATGAGTGACCGATTTAGGTTGAATTCAGTCTGTTAATCTTTTATCTATTTGAGTGGTTCTGGTATTTGTGGAAAGCTGGTTAATGTGTTTTTGAAAAAGACTTGTTAGTGTTCTGTTGATGATTTTAAGATTATTTGTGATTAAGTGGGTGGTCTTTAAGAGCTTTCTGTGCATACAGGTGATTTGTAGTAGGCCTAACAGGAAATTTCCGTTCTTTCACAATTTGGGTAATTCTTAAATGTGCGAAAAGAACGTTCTACCTAAATTTCTTAAAACGGACTTTGACACCGAGGAGGAGCCTGAACGTCAGATATTTAAAGGAGCGTTTGTCTCCTCTACAACTGGAGAACAATAACGGTGAGTTGCGGGTTTATTCTCTAGCATTTTCCTTAAAGCCTGTCTGGACATTTAGATGTTTATATCATTTTATACAAAAGCACTACTACAATGAAATGGTCTAAGTAAAGAATTATTTTCATCTCTTCAAGGAAACAAAGATTTCTGCTGTAATCTACGGAGAAGAATCAGAGAAAATGGAGGTAAATTAATCTGTTTCATAAATTGTCACATTCCTACAGATTCTTTTCACCTTTTCAGTGTGATGTTCATCTTTTTCTTTCGTGCAGATGATGGTGTTGTTGACTGCTCTTCTGCCTGTTTTATTGGGCTGTGATTGCGGTCATGATGTAGATAAACCGGTTGACTGCTCTGCCATCTATAAGACAGGACAAACAGTCAGTGGGATTTACTCCATCTATCCAGCAGGTGACATTCCTGTCTGGGTTTACTGTGAGATGATCTCAGATGGGAAAGATGAAGACAACGGAGGATGGACGGTACGAAGGTGACTTTAGATCATTAAACACACATCAGAGCATTCATTATGAATCATATATTCTGTATAAACCCATCACAGGTGATTCAGAGGAGAATGGATGGCAGTGTGAATTTCTATCGGCCGTGGAATCAGTACAAGAGAGGATTTGGGAATGTGGAGAGTGAATACTGGCTGGGTAAGATCTCACAGCGTGTGTTTGTGTGGATGTTCATGTCCAGTGTTTGGTTGAACGTGTTCTTCATGTGTGTTTGTGTGGATGTTCATGTCCAGTGTTTGGTTGAACGTGTTCTTCATGTGTGTTTGTGTGGATGTTCATGTCCAGTGTTTGGTTGAACATGTTCTTCATGTGTGTTTGTGTGGATGTTCATGTTCAGTGTTTGGTTGAACGTGTTCTTCATGTGTGTTTGTGTGGATGTTCATGTCCAGTGTTTGGTTGAACGTGTTCTTCATGTGTGTTTGTGTGGATGTTCATGTCCAGTGTTTGGTTGAACGTGTTCTTCATGTGTGTTTGTGTGGATGTTCATGTTCAGTGTTTGGTTGAACGTGTTCTTCATGTGTGTTTGTGTGGATGTTCATGTCCAGTGTTTGGTTGAACGTGTTCTTCATGTGTGTTTGTGTGGATGTTCATGTCCAGTGTTTGGTTGAACATGTTCTTCATGTGTGTTTGTGTGGATGTTCATGTTCAGTGTTTGGTTGAACGTGTTCTTCATGTGTGTTTGTGTGGATGTTCGTGTCCAGTGTTTGGTTGAATGTGTTCTTCATGTGTGTTTGTGTGGATGTTCATGTCCAGTGTTTGGTTGAACGTGTTCTTCATGTGTGTTTGTGTGGATGTTCATGTCCAGTGTTTGGTTGAACGTGTTCTTCATGTGTGTTTGTGTGGATGTTCATGTCCAGTGTTTGGTTGAACGTGTTCTTCATGTGTTTGTGTGGATGTTCATGTCCAGTGTTTGGTTGAACGTGTTCTTCATGTGTGTTTGTGTGGATGTTCATGTCCAGTGTTTGGTTGAACGTGTTCTTCATGTGTGTGTGTGTGGATGTTCATGTCCAGTGTTTGGTTGAACGTGTTCTTCATGCGTGTTTGTGTGGATGTTCATGTCCAGTGTTTGGTTGAACGTGTTCTTCATGTGTGTGTGTGTGGATGTTCATGTCCAGTGTTTGGTTGAACGTGTTCTTCATGCGTGTTTGTGTGGATGTTCATGTCCAGTGTTTGGCTGAACGTGTTCTTCATGTGTGTTTGTGTGGATGTTCATGTTCAGTGTTTGGTTGAACGTGTTCTTCATGTGTGTTTGTGTGGATGTTCATGTCCAGTGTTTGGTTGAACGTGTTCTTCATGTGTGTTTGTGTGGATGTTCATGTCCAGTGTTTGGTTGAACGTGTTCTTCGTGTGTGTGTGTGTGTTTGTGTGGATGTTCATGTCCAGTGTTTGGTTGAACGTGTTCTTCATGTGTGTGTATGATCAGGGCTGGAGAACATGTACCAGCTGACACGCAACAGGAAGTACATGCTGAAAGTGGATCTGGAGGACTTTGAAGGAAGGAAAGGTTTTGCTCTGTACTCATTCTTCTCTGTGGATTGTGAATGTGCTGGATATCAGCTGGGAATTTCAGGATTCAATGATGGAGGAGCTGGTGAGACACTGTCAATTATACTAATGAAAACACATTTCCAGTGGGTTATTGTCCTCAGTGATGCCCTTCCTCTCTGCAGGTGACTCTTTATCTGGCCATAATGGATTCAATTTCTCCACCTTTGACAAAGACCAAGACGCTTCAGATATTAACTGTGCTAAACAGTATCTTGGGGCATTTTGGTACTCAGCCTGTCACAATACAAACCCCAATGGTGTGTATTTATGGGGTGAAGATCCAACCTATTACGCCATTGGTGTGGCTTGGTCATCATGGAAGAATTACGCAGTCAGTATGAAATCCATCAGCATGAAGATCAAACGTGTGTCTTAGAAACATTACAGTGCTTCTGAAAGGAAAATATTTTTACCTCATTTTAGGACATTTTAAGGTTTTCATTCCTCTTTTTTATGCATAAAGAATCATGTGAAAATCTGTCTTTAAATTGTTTGGCTGGTTGTGTAGTGTGTTAAAATCTTTTATGGAGTTACTGTATACTGTTACCATAAACTTTCAATAAACTCCTATAATGAATTCAGACTATTAGTCAGACTATTTGTTCTTTCCTAATACTATCTAAACCTAAACCCGTGACTATGTCCAGATTTCAGCAGGAATACTATGTTTCTGGAACATAAATGATTGCTGCATATCGATTCAGTCATAGTGTGTATCCAGTGTATCCAAATACTCACAAACAAGTCTCTGAAAACAGATTAAAAGCACACACCTGCTTGTAGGATGGATAATGTGGAATCTTATGGTCCTAAAACCTACTAGGTTCCTGACAGGGCACTGTGTGTTGTCAAGTCCCCTCAGAATGCAAACAATTTCAAAAAGCAAAAATAGATATTTACCTTTGATCATTAGATTTTTTTTGTATGTAAAATAATATTTGTTCTGCAAACTTTACTGTTTTAAATATGAAATGTTATTTTCATGAGTCAAGCAGAACCGAAGATGAGCACATTGACTCACCATGCACTCTGTAAATCATGCATTACTGCTGTTACATGTTCTCTGTCTGTTTCAGCTTTTGTTTAACCTAGTTTCCTGCTTCCAGTCTCTTTTGTATTCTTTTAGCACCCATTGTTACTCCCTGATTGTGTCCTGGTGTGTCTTGTTAGTCTATAAACCTGTATGTATATGAGTCGTAAAGATGCCTGTGTTCATTGTCAGATCTGAATCACTTGGTTCAGCCATTATGGCTGCCACGCCAGAGTCTCCAGCCATCAGGGCTGCCACGTTAGAATCTACAATGAATGCCTCTGGGCGTTGGAAGCTGATTTCCAGAGTGACAGACCTACCACTGATGTAAGTGTGAGTGGCCGGCATCCCAAATCTGGTGGCCGCAGGGCTCCAGTCCAGTGGCCCCAAGTCTTTGGGTCTCTGCGCTTCCAAGTCATGTGGTCTCATGTCCGGGGGTCTTAGAAATCCTATTGCCATTAGCTGCACTTTCTGTGATGGCTACCACCATCCTGTGTGTTTGTACTGCACAATGGAGACCATCTCTGAACTCTCCACCTGTTCTGAAACAGCCACAGGAGCTGTTCCTGAACTCTAGAGTGGAAATCTCCACCTGCTCCGACATGGCCCATGGAGGCATCACTGAATTCCAAGTCTACTCTAACATGGCCAAAGAGGTCATCCCTGAACTCGGAACGCTCTACCTGCTCTGTCACAGCCACAGGGGCTGTTGCCGAACTCTCCACCTCTAGTGGGCTTTTCACACTTTGCTTTACCCCGGGTTATCGTCGTTCTAAACACCGCTTTTAACCCCGGGTAAAGACACGTTTCACACCTGTAATTTGAAAGCGGTGTTAGCACCGCATTTTACCCGGGGTTATGAAACCCTGCTCCGGAGGGTTCCTTCAGGATTCCTTTATCTGGGGTTTAGGGTGACCCAGGGTTAACAATTTCAAGTGTGAAAAGCCCTTAGTTATGGCCACAGAGGCCATTTCTAACCTTTCTGTGCTCTCTGTAACTATTCCGCTGTGGTGGTCTACTGCTCCACTGTGGTGGTCTTCTGCTTGGCCTGATCTGCCGTGGTGGGTTTCAGTTCTATGTTATCTGCCATGGTGGACTCCAGCTTTTGTCTGTTTTTTTTTCTTTTTTCAGTTTCAGTTTTCAGTTTCACCAGCTCTGCCTTGGTGGTCTCCTGCAAATTCTGCTCAGCCTTGGTGGTCTTCAGCTTTACCTGCTCTGCTGAGGTGGTGTTTGGTTTCATCTACTCTCCTTTGGTGGTCATCTGTACAGCTCCCCATCTGCCCATCTGTACAGGCCCCATCTGCTCTGTCGTGGTCTTCTGCTCTGCAGTGGGGATCTTTGGTTCCATTTGCTCTGCTGTGGTGGTGTTCTACTCCTCCATGGGGATGTTCAGTCCTGTCATCTCTGCTGTGGTGGTCATCTGCTCTGCCTTGGTGGTTTTCAGCTCTATCAGCTCTGGTTGTTTTCAGTGTTGAAAAGTGGTGTACCCTCAAGTGGTGAAGGTAGGCCAGTACACCTCAAACTCCATCACCCTGAACGTAGGAGCCCCGCAGGGCTGCGTTCTGAGTCCCCTGCTATACTCTCTCTACACACATGACTGTGTGTCCTCTCACAGATCCACATCTATTATCAAATTTGCTGATGATACTGTGGTTCTGGGCCTCATTTCCAACAATGATGAGACCGCATACTTGGATGAGGTGGAGAGGCTTACATCATGGTGCCAGGACAACTGTCTCTCTCTGAACGTGAGCAAAACCAAAGAGCTGATTGTGGACTTCAGAAAGAGACACCTGCTGCCCTACACTCCTCTTATGATCAGTGGGACCCCTGTGGAGAGAGTAAGCAACTTCAAGTACCTCGGCGTAAACATCTCCGAGGACCTGACTTGGACTACACACATCCAAACACAGGTCAAGAAAGCCAGGCAAAGACTGTACCATCTGCGACAGCTGAGAAAATTCAGGGTCTCACCAACAATCCTGAAAACTTTCTATGCAGGGACCATAGAAAGTGTATTGACTCAGTGCATCTCAGTGTGGTATGGAAACAGCTCCAGCCAAGACTGCAAAGCCCTGCAGAGAGTCGTGCGCTTAGCTGAGCGTATCTCTGGGTCGGCTCTCCCCTCTCTGCAGGACATCTACCTCAAACGATGCAGAGGCAGAGCTGTCAAAATCATCAAAGACTCAAATCACCCAGGTAACTGTCTTTTCACTCTGCTGCCATCTGGTAAGCGCTTCCGCTGCCTGATGGCAAAAACAGAGAGACTCAGGAGGAGTTTCTTCCCCACGGCCATCAGGCTCCTGAACTCAAAGTCAGCCTCTTAACAACATCATCTGACTTACTTCAAATCACTAATCACACACTCATTACTCTCTACCTCATAACTGTCAGTGTCATTTGCTCATTTGCACACTTGCACACAACACGTCCTGTATCTTGTAAATCGTATCTTATTTTTATATTTATTTTATTTTTTGTGATTGGCTGCTTCATGTCAACCATGTATAACCTGTTGCACATTCCTCTCTGTACAGTCATGCTTATATTAATATTTAATTCTACAGCTTACTGTCATGCACATTCTTTTATATTTTATTCTTATATCTTATTTTTCATTCATTTTATCTTATGTTTACTTCCCTTGTGTTGTTTTTTCAATATTTGCACTGTACATGGAGCGGACCCGACTCTCATTTCACTGCTGGTTATACAATCTCTGTATAGTCGTGTATGTGACAAATAAAACTTGAAACTTGAAAACTTGAAACTTGTTGTCTGCTATGCTGAAGTTGCCTGTTCCATTCTGGTGGTCTTCAGCTCTGTCTGCTTTGTTCTGGTGGTCTTTGGCTCTGCCCTGGCCTCCTGCTCTGCTGACTCCACCCTAGTCTCGCGTAGCCAGACTGAAGGCTGAAGGTCTGGAATCCATGGCAGATTTCATTGGTCAAGGCCCGCCCATGAGACATGTCAAACGACCAATCACAGTTCGTTTCGTTCAGCATCACGTTTTGGAGCGTGGAAATGTCACCACAATAACAGACCGGTGTGTAAAGAATCTGTCAAGATTCTATGCCTCGAACATTAAATATTTCACATACTTTTGAAAATCCAGCGTTTAGTTGATCCTGATAAGTGCTCATCGTCACATTTGTAAACATGACGGCTTTCTTCTTTAGTGAGGGGGTTTGGTGTCATGGCATCTTTGTTTCCTGGCAGAACATTAAAGAACGCGACACACGCGTCTCCCGGAAATCCTGTTTAATTCAACCAATCCGATGACGACTTCGAAACTCCTGAAGTATTTCCACTTTTGTGTGACATATGCATCAGACGTTTAGCCAACGTCTAAACGATGTGGGCGTGCCGTCTGAGGCTGAGTCTAACGCCACCCTGGCCTCTTACTCTCCCAGCCACACCCAGGCTATATGCTCTGCCAGCTCCTCCCTGCCTTCCTGCTCTGCTCTGATGGTCCCATGTACTACCCAAGTCTCTGGGGTCTGCCGGGCCCTACCTTATGATCCTGGCCCTCCATCCCTCTCCTTGTGCACTTTTACTCCACTTTCCCCCTAGACTCTTGGTTTTGTTGTTGTGGAGTGTCTGGAATCCATTTCCTTACACCAGCCCTTGTCGTGTTATCTTCATCTGTAGTCTCCAAAGCCAACAGACATAGAGAACAAGTTATTTTTTATTTTATTGTTTTTACTTCAAACACAAAATGCGTTCTTACACTCTTAAAAATAAAGGTTCCTTATTGGCATTGATAGATATATCAAGAACCTGTAATATGCATGGGACATTTCCATTAGACAATAGGGTCTTTATAGTGGAAAAAAGGTTCATGAGATTGCAAACCCATTTACAGAAAAGTTGGGACATTTTGTAACATGCAATAAAAGAATCAACAATCTATGATTTGATAATACACTTTAACCTTTAGTTAACTGACAAAAGCACAAAGAAAAGATTTCCAGTGTTTTCACTGACCAACTTAATTGTATTTTGTAAAGCATAAAACATCTGGACAATAAATAATTATTTTCTTGCTATATGCAAATATTTTAAACTGCTATTTGTGGACATGCAAATCTCTTAATCCTTATCTAGTACAGTTGAAAAAGATGTGGAAATTAATTGGTCAAAAGTTTAGTAACATGTTAAATATACTTTTTAGAAAATCCAAGAATATATATTATAATGATGTGATGCTAAATTCACTTACAGATATTAATAATTTAAATAACATTAATAAATAACAGGCCTCTTGAGTGTACTTAAAAAGAAGCACAATTTCATGACTGTGTTTATCAACAAAAAAGTAAAGATTTAAAAAAAATATGTACTTTATAAAAAATGTCAAATTAAAGTTTCAGGAGTAATTGTGAAATTGCATATACAAATTTACTTAAGCAGTTCAACAAAAGTGTATTTTCACAGATACCTTTGCTCATATGTACCAAGGGTGCCAATATTAGTGAGCAGCACTGTATATGGGTCATTCCTGGGATTGGGTAATATTTCAGTCCCCCAGAGTTTTTAAAGTGGGGGTATACCAAAATGAATTGTTAGAAGCTTTTCACAATACTTAGGTATGCCCATTATAAGGAATAAAAATAATTATTGTATTTTAATGTTTTTAACATTAAAATAATTTTACTTGGAAAAAGTAAAGTAAATAAAATAAAAAGTACTTTTTACTTAGAATTTTTTTTAACAAAATGTTTATACTTTCTGTGATTTTTGGCAATAATGTAAGCATTCATTTGTGTTTCTTGTGAAAAAAAATTCTCTAAAAAAAGATATTTTATAAAAAAAACAGACTTTAAAGTTATGTCCCTCAGTCTGAATTAACACCCGTCACACTAACCATTCTATGCCTGTAATAATTTAGTCTCCTCACATATGTGACGTCATTTACCAGAAATTACATAATTTATGTCTCTTTAATAGTGGTGCAGAAAATGGTTAGTATTATCATACTTTTCATTTATATATTTTTTTTTGTGATTAACATTTATTTTATTTTATTTTCACATACAACAACATAACATCCACTCAAAACAAACAAAACAAAACGACAGACACATACTCCATGTTTTAAAAGTCCAATCAAAGGGGAGAGAGAGAGGGAGGGAAAAAGTAACAACAAAACAGGTCCTTCCTTTATATAATCACATATGTTAGAAAAAAAGAATAAAGTAATAATAATATGCAATCCAATATGCCTCTCCACACACGTGCGGCTCACACCAGTTCTACATCATCGTCCTCCTCGCGGCCGCAAACCTGGCAAACAGCCTTCTCCTCTGCATTAAGTTTCAAGAAGACATACATTTGTATCAGCAAAGCAATCAGTCCGCAGTGAGGAAGACAACACCAGGTCTACATGCGTCCACAGATCCATGACCACAGGACTCTCCCAAAACACATGAAGAAAAGTAAAACGCAGTGTTACATATCAGGGCACCAGAAATAAATTTACGGTGTAAATATTATAACACACAGGTTCATTTAACAGCAGAATTTAAGCCCGTCATATTCGGTAATAAAATATTTAGAGTATACATTAAATATTCATAATCTCAAAATTGTATTCAACAAATGAAAAGAAGCAATATCACTCCCATTCTGTAAATGACATGTAAACGTTAGTGTGCGTTATAGATATCAAAACACCTGGATGAAAAATCCCCTTAAAAACAAGGTAAAGTAAATAAAAGCATGAATATCTGTTGTAAAAAATAAAAGCAACACAGACAGAAATGACCAACAACTATAGACAGAAAACAATTCAGGCCGCACGTTACCGAGAACATAGGTCTGATTGAACAACAAAAACTTGTGATAATCCATGACCGATCCACCTCAGCCCACAACGAGCCTCCCAAAAGGCTCACATAACCAAAACATTATTGTAATGAAACCTACTCTCCATTAGTCCCCTCCAGAAAAAAAGAAAGAAAAAAAGGGGGGTTAGTCTAACCAGCAAAGGGACGATTGTATCGAATAAAAATTAAAAATACTATCCCATGAGGAGAGAGGAAAGAAGAAAAAAGAACAACTAGATCTAGCAATCATCCATATCTCTCCCGCCACCATCTCCTCCATACCGGCCACCAAGCCCCTCCCGTCGGATCGAAGAAAGGGCAGCTGCCGCCCTCCCGCTGCCCTGTGGATCTGCAGCAAATGTCCCACTCTGTGACATGGATCCAACAAAATCCTCCGCTTTCCGAAGAGAATTGAAGCATCTCTGTTCACCCTCGTGCCATAGTTTAATTACCGCCGGATAAGCGAGGAAGGGCTGGAGACCAAGTGCCGTCATCGACCTCAAAAGAAAAACTAAGCTTTTTCTCTTGGCGGCTGTAACTGGACTAAAGTCAGGAAAAAATAGTAGCGTGACATTGTCCTGCGTGCATTTCACCGGATAGGCCTGCCGAGCACCCTTCAGAATCTCCAATCTGTCATGCCATCTTAGTACACGGAAGATGAGTGTACGCGGCCGATCTGAGTTTTTCCTTCCATCATACACGCGGTGTGCCCGGTCAATCTCGATGTTACGACCTTTCAGGGAAGGAATCCACTTGGAAAGATTCATTCTGAGGAAACCAGCCACATCGGATCCCTCCATCCCCTCTGGTAACCCCACCAGCCGTATGTTATTTCTCCTGCTTTTATCCTCCATATCCGTCATCTTCTAGGTGAGTTGCTCTAGCTGATTTCTTAAGTCCGTGACTGCATTCCTGTCCTCACGTGTAGTTGCCTGCACAGAATCAACGCGGTCACGTGTCTGCTTCGCCGTGGCAGCCATGGCCTCAAACTCCTCTCTTAGCTCTTTAACAGAATTGTTAGTCGCTTGTATGTCCTCTCACGCAGTTTACACAATGCTGGAATCAGCACAGAGTCCACAGCATCTCTCACTGCGAATCCAAAGTGCTTTGTTGTTCTTTAAATGCAAGCTTGATACCGTTAGCAATAGCATCGTCGATATCCTCTCTGGAGATGGAGGCATCCCTGAATTTTTTCTTTATTGGCGATTGCCCAATCTCTCTTTTCCGATTGCCTTTGACTGTTGAAGTATTCATGATGAGTCCGATGCAAAATGGTTCGAAATTTACTGACAGGATAATAAAATGTTTGGCAAAGTCAGCAGAGCGAAAGACTACGCGTGCATTGAGGTCGAAGGGTCACGTGATCTCTCATTTATATTTTTGAGGTTAATTATAGTCAGGGAGGGTACTGTAGCTTAACAACTCAACACTGTCACATAAAATTAAGATGGACAATTACTATTTTTCAACATTTTATTTTAATTCATAAGGACACTGACCTCCAAAAGTTTGGAAACAACCTAGAAAATGGGGTTTTGGACAAAATTGTCATGAATCCTTTTTAATTTGTGATAATTTTGCACTGAAAAGGGACAACACAAACTACGAAAACATATTTTATTACATAAACAGTTTATACATAGAAAACAACTGAAAATTTCGATTCATCAAAATATCCACCATTAGCAGCTATTACTTTAATCTCTCTCTGTTTTTTTTCACATGATAAGCTCATGAGTACACGCCCAGCTAACATATTTCTGTTATAAGAATCTTCTCCAAACATACAACTGACTTCCAGACACAGCCTTAGATGAAATCAACTGAAATAAACAAATCACCAGCTTCACTCATTATTAACCAGACTGACTTAATTTCTGTCAGACATCTACAAAAGCACTTATTGAGAATTAACAGAGATTTAGATGATGATGTTGTATTGTTTCGTTTGACGTTACCATCATGGTGAGTAGTGTTTGCTTTAGTTGGGCTCTTGAACCTTAAGTTTATGACACTATATTTTTTTGCGGGGCTGCTGTAACTGTGTTTGTAAAGCACATATGTTATGGCAAGGAAAACCAAAAAGAGACTATAACCAGGTGATATTGGTTTGTTATTGATGATAACAACGCAGTCATCACCTAGGTTCAGTGTGCAGTCTTGGTGAGGTTTTATTAATCTAAAGTTTCTAAATATAATGGCTCTGTGATTATGCAGTATAGAAACCGGCAGTCATAATCATTTATGGATAATTATGAAAGCATAAGACACAAACATTATTAAGTACCTTGTCATTTAAACACAAAGAGAGACATCAATAATCAGTGTATGAAATGTAGTATCCTGGGAGATCAGTGTGAGATCAAATTGTTGACTGGATACTAATAATTCTGATTATAGTTAATTACTACATAAAAACATTAAACAAAATAATTATTGATAATGTTTATTGTCAATATATTTTACAGAAAAATGCAGCATGCAATTTAGGCCTCCTGTTAACATGCAGGAGGCCATAACTATAATTGTTCAGCATTATTATGATAAAAAATCTTTAACAGTAATTTGTTAATTTTTGTCAGGAAATCTTATGCATCCACTGAGAGAGAGAGAGAGAGAAAAACTCATCTAAACTGGAGAAAAATTTAGAGAGAAGTATTATTAGTTCATATAAATTAAACTAATAGAAGTCAATGACATTCCAGGAAATCCCTAATATGCTATCGCTGTAGCTGAATAAAACATTTTAACTGATGAAACACGAAGACAATAAACATACGATTATGACTAAATGGTTTATCTCTGTTCTTCAAGCCATGTCAGGTATATTTATATGAATATAGTGTACACTGTTAGCAATTGATGTAATTTTTACTGTAAATTTTACAACAACACAATGTATTCATGTTTTTAGTGTAAATGCAAATGCATGATGGGAAATTTACGGACAGTCATTTAATATTATTGTAACTGCACCGTAGAAGCATTACACTGCAAAAAAATGCTGTAAAAAATGGCCATATTCTGACAGTAACATCCTGTTTTTTCATAACAACAGTAAAATCCTGTAGAAAACAATGGATTCTGGGTATTATTTGTTGTTTTCGAGAAAGAAGCCTTCTGCAGTCCTGTGAAGTAACAGCGCTCAGAGTCTACTCTCAGAGGCTGTGTTTCAGATCACACCCTACACCCTCATTCACTATTCCCTGCATGAGTTTACTAATATAGTAAACCATTAGGCCACGGGGAAGTCGTGGCCTGATGGTTAGAGAGTTGGACTCGTAATCGAAAGGTTGCGAGTTCGAGTCGGCAGGAATTGTAGGTGGGGGAGTGAATGTATAGCGCTCTCTCCTCCTTCAATACCACGACTGAGGTGCCCTTGAGCAAGGCACCGAACCCCCAACTGCTCCCCGGGCGCCGCAACATATATGGCTGCCCACTGCTCCGGGTGTGGGTTCAAGGTGTGTGTGTGCAGTTTGGATGGGTTAAATGCAGAGCAGAAATTCTGAGTATGGGTCACCATACTTGGTCGTATGTCACGTCACTGCATATAGTCAATCTGACAGAGAGAATGAAAACTAACGAGTGAATTCAGCCAATAATGAACAGTCTTTTAAAAACACTCTCTTAATGCATTAAGCAACGTTAAGCTTTTTGGAATGCCCCCTTTGAGGTGCAAATGATCGACAGATAACCGTGCGCTCTTTACTGTATCTTGTGGATATAGAAATTATGTCTACAATAAAATAAATAGGCTAATCAAACACTGATGATTTTGTCCAGAGTTAGGCTAAACTTTTATTTGTGTAATTAACATGTTTAAATGGTCCAACAACAAAGCATTTAACATCGCCTATCCTAAAAGTCTTAAACTGCTTGGATTAAACTCTCTATATATAATAAAATAAAATTATTATACATAATAAAATATATAATAATATATTATAATAATTTGTTTGTGATTTTATTAGTCATGTAGGCCAAGCTGTACTATCATGTGCGTTACAAGATTATGCTGCTATGTGTGTGTGTGGTTTACAAAGAAATGTGGAAAATACAAAAGATTAGGCTACAACACTGTAAACATCACTGAACTAAAATATACACATGTAAATATCTTATTAATATACATTTATTAACAATAAAGATTAAAAATAAGAAAGATGCACATTAGAAATGGGCTGCGTCATAAATGAGAAACAGTGATGAGTCATGCAGCAGTATTGTAACGATAACAGATAAACAATTTCAAGCAAAATTATCATATTTATTCAAGCAGTTAACATGTATAAGTTAATTAAATGTCAGTAATGAACGGCACAAATTATAGATAACCTATCATGAAGAAGGTCCTCTGTCCCAAACGCGTACAGTAGGCTATACAACTCCCCAATCGTAGTTCTATACTGCCACCTGTTGGCACAGTTGTGTAATTTGAGAACTCTTTTTATGTCGAGATCACGAGAAAAATAAGTCTTGATAACGACAAAACAACTTTTGTTATGTCGAGATCATGGCAAATATAAAGTAGTGATCACAAGAAAACAACTTTTGTAATGTCGAGATCACGACAAAAATAAAGTAGTGATCACGAGAAAACAACTTTTGATTTGATTTGATTTTTTTTATTTATTTATTATTGTCATCGCATATGCTTATACAACGAAATTATGTTGAAGCAATCTAATTAGCAGCATTAAGAATAATAAGAATACAAATTTTACATTTAGCATTAAACACATTAACATTATAATACATTCAACCCATAATATAAATAAATACTCTAAAAATATAAAAGAATATAAAAAACACTAAAACACAAGCTACTGCACAGAGATCATTAATTTGTGCCAATAGTCCATTAGCCAAATTTAAGACACTCAAGGGTTCAAAGGGTCATTATTGCAATTAGTCCAGGGGCCTCATTTATAAAATGTTGCGCAGAAACTATCCTAAATTTGATCTTACGATCATTTCTAAGATATGCGTACGTGCGATTCATAGAATGAACGTACGAACAGAAAACGCGTGTACGCGTCTCTTTCAGATGATACATCTATGAATCGCAAATGATCTTGAACTTTCGCGCAACTGAATGGTTTCAGCTCTCTGCCTTGTAAACGACTCCTAATTATATAAAAGATCACCAATCACCATAATTTAGAACAGCGAGCTGCAAGAACAGCTTATATTTAAAAAACCTGCAATACTCCAGCAATAAAAAGTACGCATGCCTGCTCAGACCCTGACGTGACGCTAAGCACTTTTCCACGTCAAAGACCGTCTTATGAACCTTGGCGTGGATTTAAGTGTATGGACACTCTAAGATCAAATCTGAGCGTATGCACGCTTTATAAATGAGGCCCCAGGTGTTACAGCTTTGTCTGCATGTGTGTGTATGTGTTGTGTATGTTGTATGCATGTGTAAATGTGTACATTTTTATAAAGGAACTGAGTGTTAGTGGTATTGGTGGAGGTTACTATAATTTCTGCAGCCTGTCCACAGCTCTGGGGAAGAAACTGTTCTGTAGCCTGTTAGTGTGTGTTCTTAAAGTTCTCAGTCTACCTGAGGGGGGGGGGGTGGTGAAAAAAGAGTTTCCGGGGTGTGAGGGGTCCTGCTGGATGTTTGTGGCCCTTGTGTGGAGACCTTGTGGCCTTTTGTTATGTCAAAATCACGACAAAAATAAAGTAGTGATCACGAGAAAACAACTTTTGTAATGTCGAGATCATGAGAAAATTAAGTCGTGATCACGAGAAAACAACTCATTATGTCGAGATCACGAGAAAATTAAGTCGTGATCACGAGAAAACAAGAAGGAAAAAAAATAATAATGCATGGCCGCTTAGAACTTCCATAAAAAAGGCTGTGCACTTTTAAGCACAGTGGTAGTCTGTTCACTAAGTGCTTTAGTGTGAGCTGGTATGTTTATGCTATTGAAACTAGCTGTATTTTAAAATAGAAAACGTGTATTGTAATGATTGTTAAACATAAGAGCTATATATTTCCAAATATGTGTATATATACTGCATGAGTAAGTTCAATATATTTTTACACATGCAGTGCCAAGTCATTCCTTTCAAGTCACAAACAAGTCTCGAGTCAAATCTCAAGTCCTCAAAGAGTTCAAGTTAATGATATAATTAACCCGTTTAATCCCAAATTTTTCCCAGACATGAAAATATCCAAATGATGGGTCACAAGCAACCCTTTGAAATAATCAATAATTAGTTTTTACATTTTTCTTTTGGAAAAGTGTGTGAAAAATTGTGTTGTATGTTCGGTCACAATTGTGACCGGTGGGATAATGTGTGGACTGAAATAACATATTTATAAATTGAAATTAAAATTGTTCTATATCTTAGCCCAGCTATTTTAAACTGTTTGATCACATTCTAGGGTTTCTATTAGGCATAAAAAACCTTATGCAACTTTGATAGGAACACTGAAATAAAAAAATAAAAAATTCAACCATTTCAAAATTGTTAATTTTTAATTTAGTGCAATATTTTGTCATTGCAACATTTTATTTTCATTTTCACTAACAACTGCAACTGGATTTATATTGTAAACCTAAGTTCACTGTTATCCCAGCGTCAACATGTTTACTCATTCTATGACCACACTCAACAAAACTGAATATATGTGAATTCATATATTAATACTAGACACTTTAAAGATAATGTGTACCAAAAAGCTTTGCCATATCTTTATGTTAACATACTTTACTAGCCTTTTGTTTCAGAGTTTTGATACAGTTATCATCATCTCAAGGTGCAAACAAGAAGTAAACTGCTCTGGTCATGAGACAATTTGCACTAATCATGTGAAACTGCACATATTTAATTGAGACCCTTTATTGTTTCCATATTTGCAGGAAGTCACTAAAACATCAGTCAGTAAGGTTTTTAGAGCTTTATAAATGAAAACCTTTTTTACGGTCACTATTGTGACCGGTGGGAGTAAATGGGTTAAGTGACTAATTAAATGATGATTGTGCATTAGTGATGAACACCTGCTGTTATTGAGAATTACAGAGGATCAGATGTTGATGTTTTATTGGATAAAATGATGCCACCATCATGGAGATCAGTGTTTGCTTTAGTTGGGCTCTTGACCCTTTTAACAATTCAATGTCATTTGCTTTTAAGCAATTGCAAAATTGTTTCACAGCAAACATTTGTGCATTGCTGAATTAAAAGCTTGATGTAGCAGATGAGCTTAAACTTTCTGCTTTTAAATCATTTTGAATAAACATCACAAACATGTCTCTCTTTGGCTTATTGACTGACATTCAGCTATTATATAACTGTGAAAAAAGTCCTGTAATGCTACTGTAATGCATAAATATTGGAAAAAAAGAACTGTATCAACTCAGGCTTTCAGACATGAACACTTCATATAATCCTCAACAGTGGTGACAATATTTTTTTCATACTGCAGTGCATGATGGGAGTTTTTACTATGGTCTTACCCAGCATTCATTGCAGCACAAAGCATTTTGTTGATTGTCACCATTGTTGAGATTCATATGCTGGTTCTTGATGTCTGTGTGTGTCTAATAAGAACAAGGGTTCAAATATTTATATGCATTACGTACAGTACAGTTTTTAAATTAATTATTACTATTAGAGCAACACACTCCTTGCATGCTGTAGTTTCACGGGGTTGATTATTCAAAACCTAATTGTATAAATAAAAAAAGTTATTTTGGATGTAACCAGGCCAGCGGCTGATGATTATCTTATCATATGAAAACAGGTAACAGCTGCTCACTGTAGAGCACTGATCTCTCTGCTTTACAACACCACATGCATTGCTTCAGAGAGAGATCTAACACAGGAGTCAAGGGCCCAACTAAAGCAAACACTGATCTCCATGATGGTGGTATCATTTTAACCAATAAATCATCAACATTGATCATCTGCAATTCTCAATAACAGCAGGTGTTCATCACTATTCATCATCATTTAATTAGTCATTTGATTATCTCATTAACTTTAACTCTTTGAGGACTTGGGATTTGACTCGAGACTCGTTTGTGACTTGAAAGGAATGACTTGGTTCCTCCTCTGGTGAAATCAGCTGCTGAGTTCATGGGTGGAACAAAAATAATGCAGGACTTTTACTTTCTGACCCCTGGACTATCCACCTCTGTCTGTAATATATCTGCTTGTTTTACCCTCTTGGGCCACCAGGTGGTATTGTGAGCAAATGAAGCCTCCAGAAATTAACTCTTTTGTGAACCACTTGGCTGAAAAGCTTAAAGCTTCATGAGGCTTCATCTGCCCATCACTAGTATTATTATGTATTATTTAATATATTGTAATGTATTTACAGAATATATTATTCTGTGTAATTTCTAATATACTGTTATGCCATTTAATATATTGGTCATTCATATATACGGAAATATATTTTCTTTAAGTAAGTGGGGACATATGGTTCTTACCATAATGCTTATGTTTAGTAAATGTTGCTTATCCATTAAATTAACAAGTCAAGAAACAGACATTGCTTAAAATGGTTTAGAACAGAAATGATTTATTCTAACCTATGTCAAGAACAACTTACCACCCTACCCTTGTTATAGGAAAGCCACTACAAACAGTCATACATTTTTGTGATTCCTACATTATTTATGAAGTTATACAGGTAATAGGGAAGAGCAACCCCTTAATTTGATTGTTTTGTTGTGCATTTCTGACAAACACTGCAATGTTTCTATGACACACGTTTGATCTTCATGCTGATAGATTTCATACCAACATCATCACCCTTCCAGGTTGACCATACATTTCCAATGCCTTTTTGGGTGTTGTCTTGTCCCCATATATACACACCATTGGGGTTTGTCTTCATGCAGTTTTTGTACCAAAATGCCCCTAGACAAAGTTTGGCACAGTTGTT
Organism: Aspiorhynchus laticeps; assembly: GCA_023376895.1. Lineage (NCBI taxonomy): Eukaryota > Metazoa > Chordata > Actinopteri > Cypriniformes > Cyprinidae > Aspiorhynchus > Aspiorhynchus laticeps. The sequence goes on along the minus strand of CM041797.1, from coordinate 47,980,914 downwards.
GTTGGAGTCATTGTCTTGGTCTTTGTCTAAGGTGGTGAACTTCTGACCATCATGTTCAGATAAAGAGTCGCCTGCAGAGAGGAAGAGCATCATTAAGGACAATAACTCAATGAAAATGACTTTTCATGAGTATAAACAGTGTCGGGTAAATTACACTGTAAACCCAACAAGTTACAGTAACTCAAACCGTTTGAGTAAACCAATTGCCTTAAAAACCCGTCAGACATCTACAGAAGATCTCATTGAGAATTAACTAAGGTTTAGATGTTGATTTAGTTTCATTTGACGTAACCATGTTGGAGATCAGTGTCTGCTTTAGTTGTGCTCTTGACCCTTGATGTTAACATTAGTTTTTTTTTTTTTCGTTCTTACTTTTCTCTGGCTGTTGTAACCATGTGTTATTCAAACATATTTGTTATAACTCAAAAGCCCAGAGCAAGTGATCAGTAGTTGGTTGTTATGTATTTATAATAACAATCATCTGTTAGTGAACTGATCTCATTGAGAGTGAACATAGACTCATTGTGTGTCTAATCTCTGATTAAATGGAAGTTGGGTTGATTATAGTAAAAGTGATTTTAAGAGCCAGTGGTTGTGACAGTCAGTTAATATAAAGGACTTTCCAAACAGTTTGTCCACATAAAGTTTTCATCTATGGTAGCACTTAGACTCACACCGACATCAAGAATCAGCTTATGAACCTCAACAATGGTGACCAATAATAAAAAAAATAATCATGCAGCAATGCATGCTGGGAGCCATGGATGAGTTTTGTACTATGCTAGTACCCAGCATGCATTGCAGCATGATTTTTTTTGTTTGTTTGTTTGTTTTGTTTAATGGTCACCATTGTTGAGGTTCATAAGTTGATTCTTGATGTCTGTGTGAGTCTAAGTGCTACCATAGATGAAAACTTTGTGGACAAACTGTTTGGAAAGTCCTTTATATTAACTGACTGTCACAGAATCACTTTTACTGTAATCAATACAACATCCATTTAACCAGAGATTAGACTCTCAATGAGATCAGTTCACTAATAGATGATTGTCATTATAAATATATAACAACCAACCACTGATCATTTTCTCTGAGCTTTTAAGTTATAACAAATATGTTCGAGGAACATATGGTTACAACAGCCAGAAAAAAACTAACACAGAAGTCAAGGGTCAAGAGCCCAACTAAAGCAGACACTGATCTCTAATATGGTTACTTCAAATGAAACAATAAATAAACATCTAAACCTTAGTTAATTCTCAATAAGATCTTCTGTAGATGTCTGACAGAAATAAAGTCAGTCTGGTTATTAATAAGTGGAGCTGGTGATGCTGTTTGTGGGGTTGTTTTATCAGATCTTGAGAGATTTAATGTATTTTATTTCAGTTGATTTCATCTAAGGCTGTGACTAAAGTTAGTTGTTGTAGTTCTTGTGTTTCTCTTTTCTTCAGTGATTCTGTTTGTTAACAGCAGGTGTTCATCACTAATGCTCAATCAGCACTTAATTAATCACTTAATTACTTAACTGCAAGTTTTAAAACTTACATGGTTTAAGTCAAGGGGAATTTGTTTACTCAAACGGTTTGAGTTACCCTAACTTGTTGGGTTTTACAGTGTGTAATTCGATTACTGTACTAATTACTATCTCTAAAAAGTATTGCATTACTTTAACCATGGCAACCATTACAATACAAGAAACCCTAGCTTTTAATTCTTTGAAACAAATAATATAAAATTGCATCAATTATTCTTGAACTAACCAAGGAGTTTGCATTAAAACATAAATTTTAACATTAGACTTAAAATTTTGATGTTAAATCCACTGTTATAAAAAATATGTCTGTACACTGTAAAAAATGGAACGGGCTATTTACTTAAAAAATTATGGTAACAATATTACACTTAATATTTTCGAGTAGTTTTTAAGGCTTGTTTTTTTAATGGAATCTACCAGAAAAAATCATGTAAAATCTCCTAAATCAATTAATCTATGACACAATGAATTTAATATAATTAGTGAAATGTGTTCATTTATTTTAAATTGATTCCCAAAAGTCTGTGATTTTGAGTGAGGCTTGTTTGTATTTGACTTTGAATTAATTTGTACATTTAAATGACTGAGCCAAACAGCTCAAGTAGGAAAATACTTGAGAAATACTGGAAAAGTACTGCACTACACAAGCAAAGCTACTGCTCATTGAACAAGGCTTAATGCCTTATAGGTGTAGTATCCATAACCATAAGCGCTACTCTTCTGCACAATGGTAACTATTGCACTGCTCAATGGAAACTTCAATGTAACATAAACTCTTTCAAATGGAAAACATATCTGAACATTAAACATTAATAGATGTTTCCATTCACTCAAAAACACATAAAATAGCATTTCATTTCGAAATGTGCTCTCCATATCCAGCCAAATGCAAAGCATGCTAATTCTCCTAAAATAAATAGGTAGCCTTATTTTTTTCTATTTTTTTCTTCAATTTTTTTTTTAGTTTAATCAGTTCCTCAATTCAAGCCTCAAAACTGCTTAAGTTTCCTTTAAAAAAATTAGGAAAACACATCTCTTGGTTTTATTAGTAAAAAGTCCTCAGTATATTCTATACAACACTGAATCACAATTTCTTTAATGAAATATACTCACTATTTTTAATTATCACCTTATTTTTTTAATGAAAATTACAAGACCCCGATTCATTTTTTACAGTGTAGTGCATACCGTATTTAATAAAATTAAATTACAAGTAACCGTAATCACAGAAAAAAATAAGAGTAATCCTTTACTTTGTCAAAAAAGTAATTAAATTACAGAATATAAATAAAAGTGTCCTACCAGCTCCCCCATTAGTGAATCCAGAAACATGCAGTTTATACCCATCAGCTTCACTATCCACAGAGAAGGACGAGTACAGAGCAAAAACTTTACTTCCAGTGAAGTCCTCCAGATCCACTCTCAGCATGTATTTCCTGTTGCGTGTCAGCTGATACATGTTCTCCAGCCCTGATCAAACACACACATGAAGAACATGTTCAACCAAACACTGGACATGAACATCCACACAAACACACATGAAGAACACATTCAACCAAACACTGGACATGAATATCCACACAAACACACACACACACATGAAGAACATGTTCAACCAAGCACTGGACATGAACATCCACACAAACACACACACACACACACATGAAGAACACGTTCAACCAAACACTGGACATGAACATCCACACAAACACACACACACACACATGAAGAACATGTTCAACCAAACACTGGACATGAATATCCACACAAACACACACACACACATGAAGAACATGTTCAACCAAGCACTGGACATGAACATCCACACAAACACACATGAAGAACACGTTCAACCAAACACTGAACATGAATATCCACACAAACACACACACACACACACACATGAAGAACACGTTCAACCAAACACTGGACATGAACATCCACACAAACACACACACACACACATGAAGAACATGTTCAACCAAACACTGGACATGAACATCCACACAAACACACACATGAAGAACATGTTAAACCAAACACTGAACATGAACATCCACACACACACACACATGAAGAACATGTTAAACCAAACACTGGACATGAACATCCACACAAACACACATGAAGAACACGTTCAACCAAACACTGGACATGAACATCCACACAAACACACACATGAAGAACACGTTCAACCAAACACTGGACATGAACATCCACACAAACACACACATGAAGAACACGTTCAACCAAACACTGGACATGAACATTCACACAAACACACACATAAAGAACACGTTCAACCAAACACTGAACATGAACATCCACACAAACACACATGAAGAACACGTTCAACCAAACACTGGACAAGAACATCCACACAAACACACACATAAAGAACACGTTCAACCAAACACTGAACATGAACATCCACACAAACACACATGAAGAACACGTTCAACCAAACACTGGACATGAACATCCACACAAACACACATGAAGAACATGTTCAACCAAACACTGGACATGAACATCCACACAAACACACACACACACACACACACACATGAAGAACATGTTCAACCAAACACTGGACATGAACATCCACACAAACACACACACACACATGAAGAACACGTTCAACCAAACACTGGACACGAACATCCACACAAACACACATGAAGAACATGTTCAACCAAACACTGGACATGAACATCCACACAAACACACACACACACATGAAGAACACGTTCAACCAAACACTGGACACGAACATCCACACAAACACACATGAAGAACACGTTCAACCAAACACTGGACATGAACATCCACACAAACACACACACACACATGAAGAACACGTTCAACCAAACACTGGACACGAACATCCACACAAACACACATGAAGAACACGTTCAACCAAACACTGGACATGAACATCCACACAAACACACACACACACATGAAGAACACGTTCAACCAAACACTGGACATGAACATCCACACAAACACACATGAAGAACACGTTCAACCAAACACTGGACATGAACATCCACACAAACACACACATGAAGAACACGTTTAACCAAACACTGAACATGAACATCCACACAAACACACACACACACATGAAGAACACGTTCAACCAAACACTGGACACGAACATCCACACAAACACACATGAAGAACACGTTCAACCAAACACTGGACATGAACATCCACACAAACACACACACACACATGAAGAACACGTTCAACCAAACACTGGACACGAACATCCACACAAACACACATGAAGAACACGTTCAACCAAACACTGGACATGAACATCCACACAAACACACATGAAGAACATGTTCAACCAAACACTGGACATGAACATCCACACAAACACACATGAAGAACACGTTCAACCAAACACTGGACATGAACATCCACACAAACACACACATGAAGAACACGTTCAACCAAACACTGGACATGAACATCCACACAAACACACACACACACACACACACACACATGAAGAACATGTTCAACCAAACACTGGACATGAACATCCACACAAACACACACACACACATGAAGAACATGTTCAACCAAACACTGGACATGAACATCCACACAAACACACATGAAGAACATGTTCAACCAAACACTGGACATGAACAGCCACACAAACACACACATGAAGAACACGTTCAACCAAACACTGGACATGAACATCCACACAAACACACACATGAAGAACACATTCAACCAAACACTGAACATGAACATCCACACAAACACACATGAAGAACATGTTCAACCAAACACTGGACATGAACATCCACACAAACACACATGAAGAACATGTTCAACCAAACACTGGACATGAACATCCACACAAACACACACATGAAGAACACATTCAACCAAACACTGGACATGAACATCCACACAAACACACACACACACATGAAGAACATGTTCAACCAAACACTGGACATGAACATCCACACAAACACACATGAAGAACACGTTCAACCAAACACTGGACATGAACATCCACACAAACACACATGAAGAACACATTCAACCAAACACTGGACATGAACATCCACACAAACACACATGAAGAACACGTTCAACCAAACACTGGACATGAACATCCACACAAACACACATGAAGAACATGTTCAACCAAACACTGGACATGACCATCCACACAAACACACATGAAGAACACATTCAACCAAACACTGGACATGAACATCCACACAAACACACACATGAAGAACACGTTCAACCAAACACTGGACATGAACATCCACACAAACACACATGAAGAACACATTCAACCAAACACTGGACATGAACATCCACACAAACACACATGAAGAACATGTTCAACCAAACACTGGACATGAACATCCACACAAACACACACATGAAGAACATGTTCAACCAAACACTGGACATGAACATCCACACAAACACACACACACACATGAAGAACACATTCAACCAAACACTGGACATGAACATCCACACAAACACACACATGAAGAACATGTTCAACCAAACACTGGACATGAACATCCACACAAACACACACACACACATGAAGAACACGTTCAACCAAACACTGGACATGAACATCCACACAAACACACACACACACATGAAGAACACATTCAACCAAACACTGGACATGAACATCCACACAAACACACACACACACATGAAGAACACATTCAACCAAACACTGGACATGAACATCCACACAAACACAAACACACACATGAAGAACACGTTCAACCAAACACTGGACATGAACATCCACACAAACACACACACACACATGAAGAACACGTTCAACTAAACACTGGACATGAACATCCACACAAACACAAACACACACATGAAGAACACGTTCAACCAAACACTGGACATGAACATCCACACAAACACACACACACACATGAAGAACACGTTCAACTAAACACTGGACATGAACATCCACACAAACACACACATGAAGAACACATTCAACCAAACACTGAACATGAACATCCACACAAACACACACATGAAGAACACATTCAACCAAACACTGAACATGAACATCCACACAAACACACACATGAAGAACATGTTAAACCAAACACTGGACATGAACATCCACACAAACACACACATGAAGAACACATTCAACCAAACACTGGACATGAACATCCACACAAACACACACACGAAGAACACATTCAACCAAACACTGAACATGAACATCCACACAAACACACATGAAGAACACGTTCAACTAAACACTGGACATGAACAAACACACAAACACACACATGAAGAAAACGTTCAACCAAACACTGAACATGAACATCCACACAAACACACATGAAGAACACGTTCAACCAAACACTGAACATGAATATCCACACAAACACACACACACACACACACATGAAGAACACGTTCAACCAAACACTGGACATGAACATCCACACAAACACACACACACACACATGAAGAACATGTTCAACCAAACACTGGACATGAACATCCACACAAACACACACATGAAGAACATGTTAAACCAAACACTGGACATGAACATCCACACAAACACACATGAAGAACACATTCAACCAAACACTGGACATGAACATCCACACAAACACACACATGAAGAACACGTTCAACCAAACACTGAACAAGAACATTCACACAAACACACACATGAAGAACACGTTCAACCAAACACTGAACATGAACATCCACACAAACACACATGAAGAACACGTTCAACCAAACACTGGACATGAACATCCACACAAACACACACACACACACACACATGAAGAACATGTTCAACCAAACACTGGACATGAACATCCACACAAACACACATGAAGAACATGTTCAACCAAACACTGGACATGAACATCCACACAAACACACACACACACACACACACACATGAAGAACATGTTCAACCAAACACTGGACATGAACATCCACACAAACACACACACACACATGAAGAACACGTTCAACCAAACACTGGACACGAACATCCACACAAACACACATGAAGAACATGTTCAACCAAACACTGGACATGAACATCCACACAAACACACACATGAAGAACACGTTCAACCAAACACTGAACAAGAACATTCACACAAACACACACATGAAGAACACGTTCAACCAAACACTGAACATGAACATCCACACAAACACACATGAAGAACACGTTCAACCAAACACTGGACATGAACATCCACACAAACACACACACACACACACACATGAAGAACATGTTCAACCAAACACTGGACATGAACATCCACACAAACACACATGAAGAACATGTTCAACCAAACACTGGACATGAACATCCACACAAACACACACACACACACACACACACATGAAGAACATGTTCAACCAAACACTGGACATGAACATCCACACAAACACACACACACACATGAAGAACACGTTCAACCAAACACTGGACACGAACATCCACACAAACACACATGAAGAACATGTTCAACCAAACACTGGACATGAACATCCACACAAACACACACACACACATGAAGAACACGTTCAACCAAACACTGGACACGAACATCCACACAAACACACATGAAGAACACGTTCAACCAAACACTGGACATGAACATCCACACAAACACACACACACACATGAAGAACACGTTCAACCAAACACTGGACACGAACATCCACACAAACACACATGAAGAACACGTTCAACCAAACACTGGACACGAACATCCACACAAACACACACATGAAGAACACGTTCAACCAAACACTGGACACGAACATCCACACAAACACACATGAAGAACACGTTCAACCAAACACTGGACATGAACATCCACACAAACACACATGAAGAACATGTTCAACCAAACACTGGACATGAACATCCACACAAACACACATGAAGAACACGTTCAACCAAACACTGGACATGAACATCCACACAAACACACACATGAAGAACACATTCAACCAAACACTGGACATGAACATCCACACAAACACACACACACACATGAAGAACATGTTCAACCAAACACTGGACATGAACATCCACACAAACACACATGAAGAACATGTTCAACCAAACACTGGACATGAACAGCCACACAAACACACACATGAAGAACACGTTCAACCAAACACTGGACATGAACATCCACACAAACACACATGAAGAACATGTTCAACCAAACACTGGACATGAACATCCACACAAACACACACATGAAGAACACATTCAACCAAACACTGGACATGAACATCCACACAAACACACATGAAGAACATGTTCAACCAAACACTGGACATGAACATCCACACAAACACACACACACACATGAAGAACATGTTCAACCAAACACTGGACATGAACATCCACACAAACACACATGAAGAACACGTTCAACCAAACACTGGACATGAACATCCACACAAACACACATGAAGAACACGTTCAACCAAACACTGGACATGAACATCCACACAAACACACACATGAAGAACACATTCAACCAAACACTGGACATGAACATCCACACAAACACACATGAAGAACATGTTCAACCAAACACTGGACATGACCATCCACACAAACACACATGAAGAACACGTTCAACCAAACACTGGACATGAACATCCACACAAACACACATGAAGAACACGTTCAACCAAACACTGGACATGAACATCCACACAAACACACATGAAGAACACGTTCAACCAAACACTGGACATGAACATCCACACAAACACACATGAAGAACATGTTCAACCAAACACTGGACATGACCATCCACACAAACACACACATGAAGAACACGTTCAACCAAACACTGGACATGAACATCCACACAAACACACATGAAGAACACATTCAACCAAACACTGGACATGAACATCCACACAAACACACATGAAGAACATGTTCAACCAAACACTGGACATGAACATCCACACAAACACACACATGAAGAACACATTCAACCAAACACTGGACATGAACATCCACACAAACACACACACACACATGAAGAACACGTTCAACCAAACACTGGACATGAACATCCACACAAACACACACACACACATGAAGAACACATTCAACCAAACACTGGACATGAACATCCACACAAACACACACACACACATGAAGAACACATTCAACCAAACACTGGACATGAACATCCACACAAACACAAACACACACATGAAGAACACGTTCAACCAAACACTGGACATGAACATCCACACAAACACACACACACACATGAAGAACACGTTCAACTAAACACTGGACATGAACATCCACACAAACACACACATGAAGAACACATTCAACCAAACACTGGACATGAACATCCACACAAACACACACATGAAGAACACATTCAACCAAACACTGAACATGAACATCCACACAAACACACACATGAAGAACATGTTAAACCAAACACTGGACATGAACATCCACACAAACACACACACACACATGAAGAACATGTTCAACCAAACACTGGACATGAACATTCACACAAACACACACACACACACACACTGTGAGATCTTACCCAGCCAGTATTCACCCTCCACATTCCCAAATCCTCTCTTGTACTGATCCCACGGTCGATAGAAATTCACACTGCCGTTCATTCTCCTCTGAATCACCTGTGATGGGTTTATATAGAATATATGATTCATAATGAATGTTCTGATGTGTGTTTAATGATCTAAAGTCACATTCGTACCGTCCATCCTCCTTTGTCTTCATCATCTCCACCAGAAATCATCTGACAGTAAACCCAGACATGAACATCATCTGTTGGATAGATTGAGTAAATCCCACTGACTGTTTGTCCTGACTTATAGATGGCAGAACAATCATTTTCATCCTGACATTCTCTCATCAGTACAACCGGTAGAAGAGCTACCAAAAACACCATCATCTACATGAGACAGAAAGAGATGAACATCACACTGAAATGAAGCCGAAGCTGTCAGAAATGTAGACTTATTAGGAACTTACTGCCATCTTCTCAGTCTCTTTTCAGGAGATCACAGCAGAGATCTGTTTTATCTAGAAGAAAATAACAGAAAAAATCTTCAAATTGCTTATTTTGAGGGTTTATTTTCTGAAAGTTGTTTATACGTCTGAATGTTCTATAAGATAAATAATGAAACAGTAACTCACCGTTTGTGTTGTGTCATTTGTGTTCTTCAAGCTGACACAACCATTCAGAGACTCCTCCTCTGTGTTAACATAGAAATTTACATTACAAGGACCCATATTTTTGATGCAAATAAAATGCAATTTCAACATGCAGTCACAAACTGAGCTTTCAGCGCCTTTAATGGAAGCAGTCCATAGAACTCTCTGGTCAAAAAATTGGACATAGATAGAGCAGCACATGCCCAGAGGAAAAATGTATTGCTCAGTGGTTATTTTTTCCTAAGTTCAGGAGACTTAGTCGTGATTCTCGTGTATCTCTCATTTTAGTATCAACAGTGCTTCAGATATCTCTCTTAAAATTCCTTGGGAGAAATAAAAGCAAAAAAAAAAAAAAAATTATAGGCCTATATATATATACAGTATATATATATATATATACAGTGTTGGGAGTAATGCATTACAGTAACGGATTACTTTTTGCTGTAACGCAGTAGTGTAAGGCATTACTAATCAATTTTCAGTAATATTTTACTCGGTACATGTTCAGTAACAACACACTTTTAGCCCAAAATGTATTTGTTCAAAGAAGAAAAAAAACAGCAAGACCGCGAGACATTAACGAATTAAAAATGCAGCAAGTAAGTTATATTTCCTGTTCGTGGTTAGTCAATAGCCGCGTGTGGTGTCCAAGTTTGTAAATAAAGAATAAACAATGACAGCTTCTCATATATTTGTTTAGCGATTTATTTCAATCATCTCTCGCTGGTGGAACTTTGTATTGTGTGACGTAGTCCAGTGAAGGCGTGTTTAGGGCGGGTTTTACAGGAGTGCCGTGAGGCTACTGGCCCGACAGTGGAAACGCGGCATGATTTCGGCCTCGTTTCCACCTTTAATGGACAGGACATTATGCGGAGAGATATGAAATAACGGGAGAAGCAAGAGGAGAACAGGAGCAGGAACGTACATTCAGTGCCAGACTTGAACTCATGCTGTTTGAGATGTAGTTGTGTAGATGTAGTGCTGCCCATAAGGATATGCTTCCAATAGAGGTTTCTCTAAGCCAGTGGTTCTCAGCCTTTTTTTCCACCGGGCCACACTATGGTCCAAGTGCAAGTCTCACTGGCCGCACGCATGTTATTTACATATTACGTCATCAATTCAAACCAACCAGATTTATAATATTATTTATAGCCTAAATATTATGATATCTAAACGATTACATTTATTGAAATAAATAATTCTACTCACCATTAATAAAACCTGATGCTGTCGGGAGCTGACCAATTTTGTGAAATTCTACTCGAAAGGAGTAAGAGCACAATGAAGTTGTGATTGTAAGTTGCGGTCTGTAACGAAAAAGATGTGCACGGAAGCGTGACTTGACGCGCTACAGTGAAGAAAGTGTGCATTCACAAATGTAGCCTATCTTGATCCAAATATGGAAAGCATTTTCGAATTTAATAATCTGAGGTTCTCTCAGATGTTTTGCCACATTTCTGTAATTAAGGATGATTGCTGCGTAGTAGCCTATGGGTGTTTGTTTTTGCCTGAACAACTTCAAGTGAGTGGCGGGGGGGCAAACTGAAAGCTGATGCTGAAAGTCCAGCACTCTCTTCACTGCTGATGCTGAGACTATGCTTGTTTGAATGTGTTCCTTCGCTGGCATTTTCCACATTTCGTTTTCTCTCTAAACAAATTTGTCCATTCTGATGCTCAATTTAACAGAAATAATGGCTGCTGATGACTATTTGAATTTAATTCTGCCAAAGTGCGCGCTTGTAAGTGTTCGTTAAATGCGTAACATTAATTAGTATGTGCGTACATAGGTCTGCTCATGTCTGAAAATAATATATGAAAAACAAAATTATTTGACATAAAAACATAGCTTATTTTTGTTTAGTACATTTTTAAATTAATGTAAAACCTAAAAAGAATTGTAAAACTGAAAGTAATTTTTTATTGTGTTCAGCACAGACTGTAACATTCAGCATGCTGGGCCGCATTTGGATTTGTGACGGGCCGCTCGCGGCCCGCGGGTTGAGAACCACTGCTATAGATCATGATACTAAGGATTGATTCTCAATGTGTCTAATATGTCTCTTATTTGTCTTCAAATGTCTTCAATTAAAATTTTACATTTCACATTTGTTCTAATGTTGTAAATACTGGCAATATCCTTTAAAAAGGATACAATTCAAAATATCAAGAGTTACATCATTAAATGTATCCGCAAATACCCAGCATTGTAAATGCAGCACATTTTCCAAACAGAGTAGAGAGGGAATAAGTGGTTGAAGCTTGTAACATGTGTAACACTTGTTTGTCTTGCAAACCCCATTTTGCATGCATGTAAATATGTCACGACTTCCTTACATAAGTAAGAGAACAGAGCTGTGCAGTTTATGAGCATAGGGCACATCATTTGTTTTTGGAAATAGTACTGGATCAACTTTATCCATACAGTCCTGCTCAGATCTGTACAGACCTACAGATCTGAGGTCTGGTGATTAAAGACTTCTCTCTGTCCCCAGATCACGGTTAAAGCATATATGATAGATACAGTATATGGATAGAGCTTTTGCGGTTGCTGGCCCTAGGCTGTGGAACAGCCTTCCAGCCTATATCAGATCGGCACAGTCTTTAACTGGTTTTAAATCATCTCTTAAAACCTATTTCTTTTCTTTTGCTTTTAATTCACTGTGAGTTTATGGTATGAATCTGTGGGTTGTCCTGTGTTTTATTTATTTGTTTGTTCAGCACTTTGGTCAGCCGTGCTTGCTGTTTTTAAATGTGCTATATAAATAAAACAAACTTGAAACTTACTGGATGCCTTTATCACAGGGATCCTCACATCTGGACCATTCCTGCAGAGTTTAGCTTTAACCCTAATCAAACACACCTGAGCATGCTAATCAGAGTCTTCAAGATCATTAGAAAATCACAGGTAGGTGAGTTTGATCAGGGTTGGAGCTAAACTCTGCAGCAGATTGGACCTCCAGGGTAAGATTTGAGGAACCCTGCTTTATCAGTAACAGGAAACCTGGACCCGGTTGTATGAAAGCCCTTAAGCCAGGGATCCTCCAATCTGGCTCGCGAGATCCACTTTCCTGCAGAGTTTAGCTCCAACCCTGATCAATCACACCTGAGCATGCTAATCAATAGGTGTGTTCGACTTCATGCAGCACCACACAGAGCTGTCGGCGAGAGCAGCCGCTTGCAGTCGGGGGCGGAATTGAAAGCGGAGACGTGAAGTCGGACTCTTTCTGCTCCCGATAGTGATGCGATATGTCAAATGCATGGACGTTTCAGAAATGTTTTCATGAGCAACAGAAACACTTTTTATATACTGCTTAATACAGGGCCATCTGTTCAGGGCCGTAGCTAGAGGATTGGGGGCCCCCTGAAAAATATTGATGTGGCCCCCCCCACACACACACATATCATATACTGTACAATATACAAGCATGGAACCAAATTGCATGCTTTTTTTGTGGTTTTCATAATATCTCAGTTATACAACTAATAAAATATTAGAATTATTCACAGAACATGGGCCTATATAGTAAAATTCCTGGATTTTTTGGGGCCCCCTGGGCGGTGGGGCCCCTAGAATTGTCACCACCTTTCACCCCACTAGCAACGGCCCTGCATCTGTTCAATAATAAAGTTCAACATAAACATATGCTATTTAAATACTAATAAAGTGGGGGTATATTTGCTTTTATCAGTGTTTTTTATTAAATGTGACTCAATATAACATTGTGACTATATAGTAAAAAAAGCTTTTACTGTTCTAAAAACAGATTTGTGAGCAGCATTTTTTTATTATTATGCAAAAATTATACAAAGATTTGTACAAGCATATACAACTCACAACAAGTACAAAAACAAATAAACATTCATAAGAATATGTAAAGTGAAACAATTCATGCCAGGGGTAAAATTACAACAATTTAAAGTAACACAAAGCTTCATAGCTCTTTCTTGCTTTTTTGTTCTTAATTTTATCTAATGTAGTATATTGTTTAATCTCTTTTATAAAATGTTCAAAGTTTGGCTTAGCTTTAGTTCATTTTTTCACATGAATGTGATATTTTGAAGTAAAAACAGATTTGTGAGCAGTATTGGAATTGAAGATGTTACACTCTTAAAACAAATGTGTTAAAAACAGCATAACCTGTGTTATATTTTAACACACCTGTGTGTCAAGTTAAGGACATCACATTTTGTGTTAATTTTAACTCAACCAGGTGTGATATTCTTCTTAACACAGGTTGATAACATTCAAATATTGAACACACTAATGTGTCATAATGACACAAATTGTGTGATTTATGACACATTAGTGTGTTAAAAAAACAGATGTATAAATCAGCTTTGCTTGACTGTATTCTCAAGCTTGCAGTCATCCCTGTTGCTTGTGCACCTTTTCCTACCCAAATTCTTCCTTCCAGTCAACTTTGTTTTTAATATGCTTTGATACAGCACTCTGTAAACAGCCACACCTTTCAGTAATGACCCTCTGTGACTTATCCTATTTATGGAGGGTGTCAATGTTCCTCTTCTGGATCATTGCCAAGTCAGCAGTCTTCTCCATTATTGTGGTTTCAAAGAACAAGAGATACCCAGAATTTATACTGTAGGGATGGTCATTAATTGAAACTCAAATGTAAATATTCTAATATTTTGAGATACTGATTTTTGACTTTCATGAGCTGTAAGCTCTAATCATCAAAATTAAAACAAAAAAACTTTTGAAATGTTTTACTTTACATGCAATGAATCTAAAATATATGAAAGTTTCACTTTTTGAAATAACTGACAAGAAAAAAAAAGAACTTTTTCATGACATTCTAATTTATTGAGATGCACCTGTATTCTTGTAAGCATTAAATATATTTGTGTTTCTGGTGTAGAACCAAACTTTATTTATCTTAATTTAATGCTGTATATTGAGCAGCGGATGATACGAGATCAGTGGGTAACCGTCAGGGCCCTCTAGGCCCTCAGAGAGGGTCTAAACTATTGTAAAAACAATATTTAAAATTCTTAAATAAATTCTTTAAAATTATAAACTTTTAAATATTATTTTAATAAAAAGTAATAATTTCTCATTTTATTTAATCAATTCATAATTTGACATCATCTAAATAAAATAAATACAATTTCTGTGGAAATAAACTCTTCAAATCTGCCTATTCAGTGAATGAGTTAAATGAACGCCGCCCATTTTTCTCCATATTTGAATGTTTCTGCCTAGCATTTTTGGCTCTGTGATTGGTGGTCCAGCTGTGAAATTACAGAGGGCCAAGCAATAGTAAATCAATGGGAATGTAATTTCAAATGACAGAAAAACTGACCAATCATATCTTTCCTCTAAATGGGTGGGCCTTGTTATCACTAACTTTATGACAAGTTCCACAAGCTGTAGAGATCTCTATCGAAAAAAAAAAAAAAAAAAAACGCTGATAAATATTATTCACATCACGATGGAAGCTGCAAATAATGTAAGTGAGGACATTTACTGGGCCGCTGTGCCAATAATAATATTATTTATTGTAAATCATGCTTGTTTGTCGTGAAATATCTTTCGCTAATTTGTTTTGCTCTGAGTGGAGCGCTGTCATGATGTGCTGGCTTACATTAAACACATATTACATTTGTTGTGCACAGACCGATTGTGTTAAGACTAATCTTAGCTGACTAGAGGTGTATTGTTTCATTTTTGTGTGTTTGCAGGGCAGTGAGTATAATTTCATCCTCGTTTTGGCCATTTTTGGCAGCACTGTATCAATAGCAGCCGCTGACTTACATCGGTAGCGTTAGTGTTTGTGGCCGCTTTAACTTCCTGAACCTCAGTAAATGCATAAAATTAAACAATACTCCCTTAACAGGCTAGTTAACTGACATGAAACGATCAACTGCACATACCCTGCTAAACTGTGACTTTGTCTGAAATCGCCCCTCATAGCCTGAAATAGGGCACTATTTTAAATGACATTTGGACGCCATTTGTAGTGGTGTCCAAAATCATAGTGGACATTATCGAGTGCACTCATCCAATCCCACAATGCACAACAATAACGAGTATACAACTGATGTACACTCAACGGCAAGTGAATAGCCATTCATCCACATTTGAACAGAGTGAAATTGCTGTAAATACAGAGTGATAAGGAAGAAAAAAAATCAAACCTGCCTTAAAACCCAGCAGCAAATAATATTCAAGTAAAATGCAGATACTCAAAAAGTGTACTTAAGTACAATACTCAAGTAAATGTACTTAGTTACTGTCTGCCTCTGAGTATAATCAGAATGTCAAATGCATTTGATCTTTGTGTAATGTCTTTAAGGTTAATAAGAATATTTTCTGACAATATATGCTTCTTTTTTTTCTTTTTATACCTCTTTTATTTTTGGTATAAGCATAGCTAAGGAGAAATATGTGAGCACATTGTGTGACTTTGTTGGAGTCTCTTGTAAACTTGTAAACAAGACCTGCCAGGAAAGTCAAACGCAAATCCAAGATGACAGTTTGCAAATGCACTAAACAAACAACTTGCAAATGTACAACATTCAAAACTCTGTGTGCACACTTGTATATCTGTTTTGCATTTGTGAAATACATTTCGTAAGGAAATCCAGGTAGTTTGTGGGATTTTTTTCAATTCAAATAAGTTGCCATTGGTCGCATAGGTGGGGCGTGGGCTCACATGCACTTTTTGGATGACACGAGCCACTTATTCTAATGGTGATGTGGACGTTTTATGAAAAGCCTGGTGAGGCGCCGAAATCAGCCATAGGTTGTGTACGGACGCCTCTGGGGGTGCCCGGGCACTGCGTGCACTGTAAAACCCAATAAGTTAGGGTAACTCAAACCGTTTGAGTAAACCGATTGCCTTAAAAACCTGACAAGTTAAGTTAACTCAAAAATTTGAGGTAACTGGTTGCCTTAAATATTTAAGTTTTTACAACTAACAGTTATGAGTGCTCTGAACTTATTTCAGTTGAGTTCACTAAAATAAGATAAACATTGCAATTAAGTAATTAAGTGATTAATTGAGTGATAATTGTGCATTAGTGATGAACACCTGCTGTTAACAAACAGAATCACTGAAGAAAAAGAAACAAGAACAACAACTAACTTCAGACACAGCCTTAGATAAAACCAACTGAAATAAAATACATGAAATCTCTCAAGATCTCATTAAACAACCCCACAAACAGCATCACCAGCTCCACTTATTAATAACCAGACTGACTTTATTTCTGTCAGACATCTACAGAAGATCTTATTGAGAATTAACTAAGGTTTCGATGTTGATTTAGTTTCATTTGAAGTAACCATGTTAGAGATCAGTGTCTGCTTTAGTTGAGCTCTTGACCCTTGACTTCTGTGTTTGTGGGTTTTTTTTCTGGTTGTTGTAACCATGTGTTCCTCGAACATATTTGCTACAACACAAAAGCCCAGAGAAAATGATCAGTAGTTGGTGTTGTCATGTATTTATAATGACAGTCATCTGTTAGTGAACTGATCTCATTGAGAGTGAACATAGACTCATTGTGTGTCTAATGTCTGATTAAATGGATGTTGTATAGATTATAGTAAAAGTGACTCTAAGAGCCAGTGATTATGTGACTGTCAGTTAATATAAAGGACTTGCCAAACAGTTCGTCCACAAACAATTTTCATCTACAGTAGAAATAAGACTACTTACTTAAATAAGCAATTAGACTCACACAGACATCAATAATCAGCTTATGAACCTCAACAATGGTGTCCATTAAAAAAAGAAAAAAAAAAAGATCATGCAGCAATGCATGCTGGGAGCCATGGATGAGTTTTGTATTTATTTTTATTTTTTTTAATGGTCACCATTGTTGAGGTTCATAAGCTGATTCTTGATGTCTGTGTGAGTCTAATTGCTACCATAGATGAAAACTTTTTGTGGACAAACTGTTTGGAATGTCCTTTATATTAACTGACGGTCACAGAATCACTGGCTCTTAGAATCACTTTTACTATAATCAATACAACATCTATTTAACCAGAGATTAGACACACAATGAGTCTATGTTCACTCTCAATGAGATCAGTTCACTAACAGATGATGGTCATTATAAACATAACAACCAACTACTGATCATTTTCTCTGGGCTTTTGAGTTGTAGCAAATATGTTCGAGAAACACATGGTTACAACAACCAGAAAAAAACAAGACCATAGAAGTCAAGGGACAAGAGCTCAACTAAAGCAGACACTGATCTCTAACATGGTTACTTCAAATGAAACTAAATCAACATCTAAACCTTAGTTAATTCTCAATAAGATCTTCTGTAGATGTCTGACAGAAATAAAGTCAGTCTGGTTATTAATAAGTGAAGCTGGTGATGCTGTTTGTGGGGTTGTTTAATCAGATTTTGAGAGATTTAATGTATTTTATTTCAGGTGATTTCATTTAAGGCTGTGTCTGAAGTCAGTTGTAGTTCTTGTGTTTCTCTTTTCTTCAGTGATTATGTTTGTTAACAGCAGGTGTTCATCACTAATGCTCAATCAGCACTTAATTAATCACTTAATTACTTAACTGCAAGTTTTAAAACTTGCATGGTTTAAGCCAGGGGTCTCCAACCCTGCTCCTGGAGAGCTACCTTCCTGAAGATTTCAGCTCCAACCCCAATCAAACACACCTGAACTGGCTAATCAAGGTGTTCAGGGCTACTTGATAATTACAGACAGGTGTGTTGCAGCAGGGTTGGAACTGAAGTCTGCAGGACAGTAGCTCTCCAGGAGCAGGGTTGGAGATCCCTGGTTTAAGCCAAGGGGAATTTGTTTACTCAAACGGTTTGAGTTATCCTAACTTGTTGGGTTTTACAGTGTGGGAGTCCCATGAAGAGCTTTATGAGCTCCCTGACCTCCTATTCTTCACCATAGTCTTCCTCAGTGCCGCAGAGCGCCTATTTTGACCCCTAACCACCTAAACTTCACCATAGTCTTCATCGTGCCTGCGGGGTGCCTATTGTGACCCCTAAACACCTAAAACTTCACCATAGTCTTCCTCATCATCCACAGAGTGTCTTTTCTGACCCCTAACCATCTAAACTTCACCATAGTCTTCCTCATGCCCGTGGAGTGCCTATTTTGACCCCTAACCACCTAAACTTCACCATAGTCTTCCTCATGCCCACGGAGTGCCTATTTTGACCCCTAACCACCTAAACCTCACCATAGTCTTCCTCATCGCCATCAAAGTGCCTGTTCTGAACCTTAATGCCTACCTACCCACCTGTACTCCATTGTACTCTTCATCACATACACCGAGTGACTATCTTGCCTAGTCGACTGTACGGGCACGACCACGAGGTGCCTTTCATGCCTCTAAACACCTGTTTTTGTCACAGTGAGAGGTATCTCCAAATCGGTTTCGAAAAGTCGCAGGACCTCGAAATTCGATATGAGGGTAGCCGAGGGGGTCCCAAGGTGTGACCCAGAGTTCCAAAGTTCTACGTCTTTTCTAAGTGTGTGTTTCAGCAGTTCGGCATGATCCATACATGATTCAGCTTGCTCCATCCAAGAGGGTCTTTATGGGCCCCAGTGACTACCAGCAGGCCAAGTTTGGGACCAAAACGGACCCCAGGGGCCGACCGGCAGAACATCCCATGTGCAACTTATCCCATGCATTTTCATCAGTGTTTCGTGGACAGAGGAGAGTAAGCGTTGTTTCGCATAGCTAGAATTTTCCCTCTCTGTATGTTGTCAGGGGCCACGTGACACCGCGTTCCATGAGGTTTGGGGCCCCTCCGACCCCCGAGGGCTGAAAGGGAGCCGGTGACACGTGCAACTTATTCCATTCCTTTTTTATAGGTGCTTCGTGGACAGTGGCCAATCGCCCCGGAGTTGACATATACATCACGTCACGGTCCCCCGGGACAGTGTCCGGAGTTCCGTGTCCGTATCTGCTTAATTCACTGAAAAAGACCCCCTTGATAGAGCCCTGCACGGGCCTAAAATATAGGCCCTAGCCCGGCGCTGGCCCGAGACGCTCAGGCCCTAGCACGGCCCGTGTCCGACAGCTTATCAGAATTTTCTGCCCGAGTCCGACCCGAGCACGTCTTTTTTTCCCCTTCTACCAAAACAGCTTATACTACTGTTTCAGCTATTAAAATACTTCAGTTTTGTATCACATGGGAAAGTGATTGTATTTTATTTTATTAAGTTAATTTAGAAAAACGTTTGGAGCATTTGTTTATTCATTAAATGTAAATTTTTGTTTTTTAAAGTAACGACCAAGCGGTAGCGGCAGACAGAGTTGATCATAGCCTATGTTTGATCAATTAAGCCCTCTCAAATCATCACGACTTGTCTAAAATTAAATCTATAGTTATAAAACAGCTCCACAATGTTAGTTTAAATGCTTAACCTAGATAAATGTGCACTGACGCATATCCAGTCGTTTGTGCAGAGAGTGGAAGCTGAAGCACGCTTTACAGGACGCGCCAGAGTGATCACTTGCATTGGAAACATTTCAAAATACGCTGTCATTTTTGCTCATGAAGGTACACTCACAATGGTGACAATCAACAAAATTGGCTTAATTTATTCATGTTGCAATGCATTCTGGGAGCCATGAATGAGTTTTGATTGGTGCACACAGAATGCACTGCAGCATGAAGCTTTTTGTTTATTGTCACCATCGTTGAGATTCATATGCTGATTCTTGATGAATGTTTGCGTCTAACTCACACAGATGTTCAAAATGTCTTGGGTGCAAAGTGTTATTAAAAGTATCAGATTGTAGATGTATTTTATCTACATCACACCTTATTTTTACTTGTTAATCTCAAATAACACATTTGGACTCTGGATGAGATCTGAGAATTAAGACATTACACAACAACTAACTCATCACCGATCATGTTAACCAACCGATCATGTTTTCTTCTGGGTTTTTTTTGCCATAACAAATGTGTTTTGCAAACACAGCTTTACAGCAGTCAGAGAAAAACTAATGTTAGAAAGTCAAGGGTCAAGAGCCCAACTAAAGCAAACACTGATCACATTAATGGTAAGTTCAAATGAAACATTCAACATCTAAATCTCTGTTCTAAATAACTTTTTTAGACAAACTGGTTAGTAATGCGTGAATCTGGTGATGCTGTTTGTGGAGTTGTTTAATCCTCCTCTGCTGAGATCTTCAGAGATTTATTCTTTTATTTCAGTTGATTTTATGTCTCTGTTTTTTGCATTCAGTATTCAGTATTGCATTCATTTTAACTGGTTAAGAATAGCACATCTATGACACAAATTGTGTATTTTTTGACACATCAGTGTGTTAAATATTTTAACACACTGCCTGTGTTAAAAATAATAACACACTGGTTGTGTTAAAATTTAATTAACACAAAATGTGTTGTCCTTAACTAGACACACAGGTGTGTTAATATATAACACAGGTTGTGTTGTTTTTAACACATCTGTTTTTTTAACACACTAATGTGTCATAAATCACACAATTTGTGTCATATTTGTGTCATTATGACACATTAGTGTGTTAAATATTTTAATGTTATCAACCTGTGTTAAGAAGAATATCACACTGGTTGAGTTGAAATTAACACAAAATGTGTTGTCCTTAACTTGACACACAGGTGTGTTAAAATATAACACAGGTTATGCTGTTTTTAACACATTTGTTTTAAGAGTGCACATTAACCACTTAATACAATTATTATTAAAACTTCCATAAAGGAATATTCACACAATTTTTCTACCATGTATTAATTTTAACAGTAAACCTCTGTTTGTTTGCCAAAAAATAAAAGGGTTTCATTTTCATTTCAATAAAAATAAATAAATGTTTCATGCCTTTATTTGATTATCAGAAAAAAATAAAACAAGAATTTCTGGAAGAAAAAAGAAAAAGAAAAACAATTGTGGGGCCCTATTGTTCAAAATGTTGAAATTGAGAGTTTTGGGCTTATTTTTTCACTGAAATAAATGTTTTTGTTATTACACAGAGAGTAAAGTACCGAAAAAAGGTACCGTTGGGTACCGGTACCAAATTCCAGGTACCGGTACCGGTTCAAAAGTGAACGGTACCCAACCCTACATATGTTGCCACATTTCTTGTTGGCATCTTCCATTTACCGCTGTCTCGTTTGTATTTGGCCAGTTTGGAGAAAGCCTCACCAACACAAACCTGACCAGCTGGGCGTTAGCGATCACGTGAACTTGAAGACACTTGTACAAACGCGGATGGGTGACATGAATGGAGATGAATCCAGATCGGCGATGTAGTATTTGGTTTCCCAACAAGGTCTATCGCTCATCACAAAATAAATTTGCTGAATGCATAATAAACTGTATTTTCCTGCGCTCAAACCTGCCAATCTAAAGGAAATGCCATGTGTGGCGTTTGAGGTAATTTGTGAATTAGCATAATTTATAGTCTAAATAAAACAGTTTGCAACTGTTACTATTATTACACTTGTATACAAAACTTTGTATTATGCTTGTTATAGACTAGAGTGTGTGACGTCACGTGCACTACCGCCGGTTGTCACGGCGACTGTCCAGCCCTACTGTGAGACATGTGCACATTGCTTGACAGCGCTTCCACTCGCTGTTATTTTAGTCTTTTACTTTAGATATGCTTTCATTTCTGCCGTTTGGAATGCAGTACGTATTAGATGCACAAAACTCACATACTGATAGACAGAGATGGGCACAAATACATCAAAATGTATTTAAAATAAAAATTCAAAATACTGTGTGGAAAAATGTATTTAAATAAAATACTGTATGGGAAAATGTATTTAAATACAAATACAGTATTTTGTATTTTGAAAATACACAAAATACATTTGAAATTGGCCATCCAGTGAAGTAACACTATTAAGGCCTGTTTACACCAAGAATGATAATTATAAAGGTAACTACATTCTTGTATTCTAAGTATACAATAAAGTTGTGCCATCTGTCATTAAATGCTCAAGCTCTTTAAAGCAGAAATGATTCCGATTGGCTGTCAATGATATTATCATTCATAATTTTTGTGCTGTTATGGTTATAGTTGTGGTGTGTTATCTGCTATTCACTTAGATTTAGGATGAACTGACACTAGGAGATCTGATCCGTGCTTGAGCATGATTAACCCCCAAAGTCCAATTCATTTCACAAGTGTGACTGCTCTGTACTGTGTCCAGTGCGGTTCGTTTAACCATGCCCTGGCCTGCTTGAAGAGGTGTCTCGGGTGCGGTACACATGTAGTGTGACCGCTAACCACGCTGAAGCATGGAACATTTAAAGGTGTGGTATGTAATTTTTCAAAAACGCTTTAGAAAACTGAGTCGGGGCCGAGTACCAAAACAAACTTGTAGCCAATCAGCAGTAAGGGGTGTGTCTACTCATGATATGGAGGAGAGAGCGTTCAGTGAACACCCGAGCTGAGTGACTGAAAGAGATGGTGGATAAAAAACAAAAGCGGAAAGCGTCTGCGGAATGATAAGGCAAGAAGTAGGACCCGTGTAAATATCGGATCAGCTTTCCAGCGCTGGAGAGAACTCAAGGAGCCACGTGCGCCTGCGATCGGACGCCGAGGTTGCTTTGGTTCTTCTCGATAGGTTAGTAACACCGTGTCTACACCGGACGCGCCGCAACAGCTAATTTCTGCCTGGACGCGATAAAGCGACGGTTGAAAATCATTTGAAATTTGTGTCAGCACGTCATAAATAGAACGCGGCAGCAGTTTTCTGACAGCATCACTGATTTTGTCGCGCCGCTTGCGTCCGGTGTAGACACGGTG
>CM041797.1:47940158-47956231 GCA_023376895.1 Aspiorhynchus laticeps | reverse complement strand
CCGGAGCAGTGGGCAGCCATATATGTTGCGGCGCCCGGGGAGCAGTTGGGGGTTCGGTGCCTTGCTCAAGGGCACCTCAGTCGTGGTATTGAAGGAGGAGAGAGCGCTATACATTCACTCCCCCACCTACAATTCCTGCCGACTCGAACTCGCAACCTTTCGATTACGAGTCCAACTCTCTAACCATCAGGCCACGACTTCCCCGTGGCCTAATGGTTTACTATATTAGTAAACTCATGCAGGGAATAGTGAATGAGGGTGTAGGGTGTGATCTGAAACACAGCCTCTGAGAGTAGACTCTGAGCGCTGTTACTTCACAGGACTGCAGAAGGCTTCTTTCTCGAAAACAACAAATAATACCCAGAATCCATTGTTTTCTACAGGATTTTACTGTTGTTATGAAAAAACAGGATGTTACTGTCAGAATATGGCCATTTTTTACAGCATTTTTTTGCAGTGTAATGCTTCTACGGTGCAGTTACAATAATATTAAATGACTGTCCGTAAATTTCCCATCATGCATTTGCATTTACACTAAAAACATGAATACATTGTGTTGTTGTAAAATTTACAGTAAAAATTACATCAATTGCTAACAGTGTACACTATATTCATATAAATATACCTGACATGGCTTGAAGAACAGAGATAAACCATTTAGTCATAATCGTATGTTTATTGTCTTCGTGTTTCATCAGTTAAAATGTTTTATTCAGCTACAGCGATAGCATATTAGGGATTTCCTGGAATGTCATTGACTTCTATTAGTTTAATTTATATGAACTAATAATACTTCTCTCTAAATTTTTCTCCAGTTTAGATGAGTTTTTCTCTCTCTCTCTCTCTCAGTGGATGCATAAGATTTCCTGACAAAAATTAACAAATTACTGTTAAAGATTTTTTATCATAATAATGCTGAACAATTATAGTTATGGCCTCCTGCATGTTAACAGGAGGCCTAAATTGCATGCTGCATTTTTCTGTAAAATATATTGACAATAAACATTATCAATAATTATTTTGTTTAATGTTTTTATGTAGTAATTAACTATAATCAGAATTATTAGTATCCAGTCAACAATTTGATCTCACACTGATCTCCCAGGATACTACATTTCATACACTGATTATTGATGTCTCTCTTTGTGTTTAAATGACAAGGTACTTAATAATGTTTGTGTCTTATGCTTTCATAATTATCCATAAATGATTATGACTGCCGGTTTCTATACTGCATAATCACAGAGCCATTATATTTAGAAACTTTAGATTAATAAAACCTCACCAAGACTGCACACTGAACCTAGGTGATGACTGCGTTGTTATCATCAATAACAAACCAATATCACCTGGTTATAGTCTCTTTTTGGTTTTCCTTGCCATAACATATGTGCTTTACAAACACAGTTACAGCAGCCCCGCAAAAAAATATAGTGTCATAAACTTAAGGTTCAAGAGCCCAACTAAAGCAAACACTACTCACCATGATGGTAACGTCAAACGAAACAATACAACATCATCATCTAAATCTCTGTTAATTCTCAATAAGTGCTTTTGTAGATGTCTGACAGAAATTAAGTCAGTCTGGTTAATAATGAGTGAAGCTGGTGATTTGTTTATTTCAGTTGATTTCATCTAAGGCTGTGTCTGGAAGTCAGTTGTATGTTTGGAGAAGATTCTTATAACAGAAATATGTTAGCTGGGCGTGTACTCATGAGCTTATCATGTGAAAAAAAACAGAGAGAGATTAAAGTAATAGCTGCTAATGGTGGATATTTTGATGAATCGAAATTTTCAGTTGTTTTCTATGTATAAACTGTTTATGTAATAAAATATGTTTTCGTAGTTTGTGTTGTCCCTTTTCAGTGCAAAATTATCACAAATTAAAAAGGATTCATGACAATTTTGTCCAAAACCCCATTTTCTAGGTTGTTTCCAAACTTTTGGAGGTCAGTGTCCTTATGAATTAAAATAAAATGTTGAAAAATAGTAATTGTCCATCTTAATTTTATGTGACAGTGTTGAGTTGTTAAGCTACAGTACCCTCCCTGACTATAATTAACCTCAAAAATATAAATGAGAGATCACGTGACCCTTCGACCTCAATGCACGCGTAGTCTTTCGCTCTGCTGACTTTGCCAAACATTTTATTATCCTGTCAGTAAATTTCGAACCATTTTGCATCGGACTCATCATGAATACTTCAACAGTCAAAGGCAATCGGAAAAGAGAGATTGGGCAATCGCCAATAAAGAAAAAATTCAGGGATGCCTCCATCTCCAGAGAGGATATCGACGATGCTATTGCTAACGGTATCAAGCTTGCATTTAAAGAACAACAAAGCACTTTGGATTCGCAGTGAGAGATGCTGTGGACTCTGTGCTGATTCCAGCATTGTGTAAACTGCGTGAGAGGACATACAAGCGACTAACAATTCTGTTAAAGAGCTAAGAGAGGAGTTTGAGGCCATGGCTGCCACGGCGAAGCAGACACGTGACCGCGTTGATTCTGTGCAGGCAACTACACGTGAGGACAGGAATGCAGTCACGGACTTAAGAAATCAGCTAGAGCAACTCACCTAGAAGATGACGGATATGGAGGATAAAAGCAGGAGAAATAACATACGGCTGGTGGGGTTACCAGAGGGGATGGAGGGATCCGATGTGGCTGGTTTCCTCAGAATGAATCTTTCCAAGTGGATTCCTTCCCTGAAAGGTCGTAACATCGAGATTGACCGGGCACACCGCGTGTATGATGGAAGGAAAAACTCAGATCGGCCGCGTACACTCATCTTCCGTGTACTAAGATGGCATGACAGATTGGAGATTCTGAAGGGTGCTCGGCAGGCCTATCCAGTGAAATGCACGCAGGACAATGTCACGCTACTATTTTTTCCTGACTTTAGTCCAGTTACAGCCGCCAAGAGAAAAAGCTTGGTTCCGGTTTTGAGGTCGATGACGGCGCTTGGTCTCCAGCCCTTCCTCGCTTATCCTGCGGTAATTAAACTAAGGCACGAGGGTGAACAGAGATGCTTCAATTCTCTTCGGAAAGCGGAGGATTTTGTCGGATCCCTGTCACAGAGTGGGACATTTGCTGCGGATCCACAGGGCAGCGGGAGGACGGCGGCCGCCCTTTCTTCGATCCGACGGGAGGGGCTTGGTGGCCGGTATGGAGGAGATGGTGGCGGGAGAGATATGGATGATTGCTAGATCTAGTTGTTCTTTTTTCTTCTTTCCTCTCTCCTCATGGGATAGTATTTTTAATTTTTATTCGATACAATCGTCCCTTTGCTGGTTAGACTAACCCCCCTTTTTTTCTTTCTTTTTTTCTGGAGGGGACTAATGGAGAGTAGGTTTCATTACAATAATGTTTTGGTTATGTGAGCCTTTTGGGAGGCTCGTTGTGGGCTGAGGTGGATCGGTCATGGATTATCACAAGTTTTTGTTGTTCAATCAGACCTATGTTCTCGGTAACGTGCGGCCTGAATTGTTTTCTGTCTATAGTTGTTGGTCATTTCTGTCTGTGTTGCTTTTATTTTTTTACAACAGATATTCATGCTTTTATTTACTTTACCTTGTTTTTAAGGGGATTTTTCATCCAGGTGTTTTGATATCTATAACGCACACTAACGTTTACATGTCATTTACAGAATGGGAGTGATATTGCTTCTTTTCATTTGTTGAATACAATTTTGAGATTATGAATATTTAATGTATACTCTAAATATTTTATTACCGAATATGACGGGCTTAAATTCTGCTGTTAAATGAACCTGTGTGTTATAATATTTACACCGTAAATTTATTTCTGGTGCCCTGATATGTAACACTGCGTTTTACTTTTCTTCATGTGTTTTGGGAGAGTCCTGTGGTCATGGATCTGTGGACGCATGTAGACCTGGTGTTGTCTTCCTCACTGCGGACTGATTGCTTTGCTGATACAAATGTATGTCTTCTTGAAACTTAATGCAGAGGAGAAGGCTGTTTGCCAGGTTTGCGGCCGCGAGGAGGACGATGATGTAGAACTGGTGTGAGCCGCACGTGTGTGGAGAGGCATATTGGATTGCATATTATTATTACTTTATTCTTTTTTTCTAACATATGTGATTATATAAAGGAAGGACCTGTTTTGTTGTTACTTTTTCCCTCCCTCTCTCTCTCCCCTTTGATTGGACTTTTAAAACATGGAGTATGTGTCTGTCGTTTTGTTTTGTTTGTTTTGAGTGGATGTTATGTTGTTGTATGTGAAAATAAAATAAAATAAATGTTAATCACAAAAAAAAATATATAAATGAAAAGTATGATAATACTAACCATTTTCTGCACCACTATTAAAGAGACATAAATTATGTAATTTCTGGTAAATGACGTCACATATGTGAGGAGACTAAATTATTACAGGCATAGAATGGTTAGTGTGACGGGTGTTAATTCAGACTGAGGGACATAACTTTAAAGTCTGTTTTTTTTATAAAATATCTTTTTTTAGAGAATTTTTTTTCACAAGAAACACAAATGAATGCTTACATTATTGCCAAAAATCACAGAAAGTATAAACATTTTGTTAAAAAAAATTCTAAGTAAAAAGTACTTTTTATTTTATTTACTTTACTTTTTCCAAGTAAAATTATTTTAATGTTAAAAACATTAAAATACAATAATTATTTTTATTCCTTATAATGGGCATACCTAAGTATTGTGAAAAGCTTCTAACAATTCATTTTGGTATACCCCCACTTTAAAAACTCTGGGGGACTGAAATATTACCCAATCCCAGGAATGACCCATATACAGTGCTGCTCACTAATATTGGCACCCTTGGTACATATGAGCAAAGGTATCTGTGAAAATACACTTTTGTTGAACTGCTTAAGTAAATTTGTATATGCAATTTCACAATTACTCCTGAAACTTTAATTTGACATTTTTTATAAAGTACATATTTTTTTTAAATCTTTACTTTTTTGTTGATAAACACAGTCATGAAATTGTGCTTCTTTTTAAGTACACTCAAGAGGCCTGTTATTTATTAATGTTATTTAAATTATTAATATCTGTAAGTGAATTTAGCATCACATCATTATAATATATATTCTTGGATTTTCTAAAAAGTATATTTAACATGTTACTAAACTTTTGACCAATTAATTTCCACATCTTTTTCAACTGTACTAGATAAGGATTAAGAGATTTGCATGTCCACAAATAGCAGTTTAAAATATTTGCATATAGCAAGAAAATAATTATTTATTGTCCAGATGTTTTATGCTTTACAAAATACAATTAAGTTGGTCAGTGAAAACACTGGAAATCTTTTCTTTGTGCTTTTGTCAGTTAACTAAAGGTTAAAGTGTATTATCAAATCATAGATTGTTGATTCTTTTATTGCATGTTACAAAATGTCCCAACTTTTCTGTAAATGGGTTTGCAATCTCATGAACCTTTTTTCCACTATAAAGACCCTATTGTCTAATGGAAATGTCCCATGCATATTACAGGTTCTTGATATATCTATCAATGCCAATAAGGAACCTTTATTTTTAAGAGTGTAAGAACGCATTTTGTGTTTGAAGTAAAAACAATAAAATAAAAAATAACTTGTTCTCTATGTCTGTTGGCTTTGGAGACTACAGATGAAGATAACACGACAAGGGCTGGTGTAAGGAAATGGATTCCAGACACTCCACAACAACAAAACCAAGAGTCTAGGGGGAAAGTGGAGTAAAAGTGCACAAGGAGAGGGATGGAGGGCCAGGATCATAAGGTAGGGCCCGGCAGACCCCAGAGACTTGGGTAGTACATGGGACCATCAGAGCAGAGCAGGAAGGCAGGGAGGAGCTGGCAGAGCATATAGCCTGGGTGTGGCTGGGAGAGTAAGAGGCCAGGGTGGCGTTAGACTCAGCCTCAGACGGCACGCCCACATCGTTTAGACGTTGGCTAAACGTCTGATGCATATGTCACACAAAAGTGGAAATACTTCAGGAGTTTCGAAGTCGTCATCGGATTGGTTGAATTAAACAGGATTTCCGGGAGACGCGTGTGTCGCGTTCTTTAATGTTCTGCCAGGAAACAAAGATGCCATGACACCAAACCCCCTCACTAAAGAAGAAAGCCGTCATGTTTACAAATGTGACGATGAGCACTTATCAGGATCAACTAAACGCTGGATTTTCAAAAGTATGTGAAATATTTAATGTTCGAGGCATAGAATCTTGACAGATTCTTTACACACCGGTCTGTTATTGTGGTGACATTTCCACGCTCCAAAACGTGATGCTGAACGAAACGAACTGTGATTGGTCGTTTGACATGTCTCATGGGCGGGCCTTGACCAATGAAATCTGCCATGGATTCCAGACCTTCAGCCTTCAGTCTGGCTACGCGAGACTAGGGTGGAGTCAGCAGAGCAGGAGGCCAGGGCAGAGCCAAAGACCACCAGAACAAAGCAGACAGAGCTGAAGACCACCAGAATGGAACAGGCAACTTCAGCATAGCAGACAACAAGTTTCAAGTTTTCAAGTTTCAAGTTTTATTTGTCACATACACGACTATACAGAGATTGTATAACCAGCAGTGAAATGAGAGTCGGGTCCGCTCCATGTACAGTGCAAATATTGAAAAAACAACACAAGGGAAGTAAACATAAGATAAAATGAATGAAAAATAAGATATAAGAATAAAATATAAAAGAATGTGCATGACAGTAAGCTGTAGAATTAAATATTAATATAAGCATGACTGTACAGAGAGGAATGTGCAACAGGTTATACATGGTTGACATGAAGCAGCCAATCACAAAAAATAAAATAAATATAAAAATAAGATACGATTTACAAGATACAGGACGTGTTGTGTGCAAGTGTGCAAATGAGCAAATGACACTGACAGTTATGAGGTAGAGAGTAATGAGTGTGTGATTAGTGATTTGAAGTAAGTCAGATGATGTTGTTAAGAGGCTGACTTTGAGTTCAGGAGCCTGATGGCCGTGGGGAAGAAACTCCTCCTGAGTCTCTCTGTTTTTGCCATCAGGCAGCGGAAGCGCTTACCAGATGGCAGCAGAGTGAAAAGACAGTTACCTGGGTGATTTGAGTCTTTGATGATTTTGACAGCTCTGCCTCTGCATCGTTTGAGGTAGATGTCCTGCAGAGAGGGGAGAGCCGACCCAGAGATACGCTCAGCTAAGCGCACGACTCTCTGCAGGGCTTTGCAGTCTTGGCTGGAGCTGTTTCCATACCACACTGAGATGCACTGAGTCAATACACTTTCTATGGTCCCTGCATAGAAAGTTTTCAGGATTGTTGGTGAGACCCTGAATTTTCTCAGCTGTCGCAGATGGTACAGTCTTTGCCTGGCTTTCTTGACCTGTGTTTGGATGTGTGTAGTCCAAGTCAGGTCCTCGGAGATGTTTACGCCGAGGTACTTGAAGTTGCTTACTCTCTCCACAGGGGTCCCACTGATCATAAGAGGAGTGTAGGGCAGCAGGTGTCTCTTTCTGAAGTCCACAATCAGCTCTTTGGTTTTGCTCACGTTCAGAGAGAGACAGTTGTCCTGGCACCATGATGTAAGCCTCTCCACCTCATCCAAGTATGCGGTCTCATCATTGTTGGAAATGAGGCCCAGAACCACAGTATCATCAGCAAATTTGATAATAGATGTGGATCTGTGAGAGGACACACAGTCATGTGTGTAGAGAGAGTATAGCAGGGGACTCAGAACGCAGCCCTGCGGGGCTCCTACGTTCAGGGTGATGGAGTTTGAGGTGTACTGGCCTACCTTCACCACTTGAGGGTACACCACTTTTCAACACTGAAAACAACCAGAGCTGATAGAGCTGAAAACCACCAAGGCAGAGCAGATGACCACCACAGCAGAGATGACAGGACTGAACATCCCCATGGAGGAGTAGAACACCACCACAGCAGAGCAAATGGAACCAAAGATCCCCACTGCAGAGCAGAAGACCACGACAGAGCAGATGGGGCCTGTACAGATGGGCAGATGGGGAGCTGTACAGATGACCACCAAAGGAGAGTAGATGAAACCAAACACCACCTCAGCAGAGCAGGTAAAGCTGAAGACCACCAAGGCTGAGCAGAATTTGCAGGAGACCACCAAGGCAGAGCTGGTGAAACTGAAAACTGAAACTGAAAAAAGAAAAAAAAACAGACAAAAGCTGGAGTCCACCATGGCAGATAACATAGAACTGAAACCCACCACGGCAGATCAGGCCAAGCAGAAGACCACCACAGTGGAGCAGTAGACCACCACAGCGGAATAGTTACAGAGAGCACAGAAAGGTTAGAAATGGCCTCTGTGGCCATAACTAAGGGCTTTTCACACTTGAAATTGTTAACCCTGGGTCACCCTAAACCCCAGATAAAGGAATCCTGAAGGAACCCTCCGGAGCAGGGTTTCATAACCCCGGGTAAAATGCGGTGCTAACACCGCTTTCAAATTACAGGTGTGAAACGTGTCTTTACCCGGGGTTAAAAGCGGTGTTTAGAACGACGATAACCCGGGGTAAAGCAAAGTGTGAAAAGCCCACTAGAGGTGGAGAGTTCGGCAACAGCCCCTGTGGCTGTGACAGAGCAGGTAGAGCGTTCCGAGTTCAGGGATGACCTCTTTGGCCATGTTAGAGTAGACTTGGAATTCAGTGATGCCTCCATGGGCCATGTCGGAGCAGGTGGAGATTTCCACTCTAGAGTTCAGGAACAGCTCCTGTGGCTGTTTCAGAACAGGTGGAGAGTTCAGAGATGGTCTCCATTGTGCAGTACAAACACACAGGATGGTGGTAGCCATCACAGAAAGTGCAGCTAATGGCAATAGGATTTCTAAGACCCCCGGACATGAGACCACATGACTTGGAAGCGCAGAGACCCAAAGACTTGGGGCCACTGGACTGGAGCCCTGCGGCCACCAGATTTGGGATGCCGGCCACTCACACTTACATCAGTGGTAGGTCTGTCACTCTGGAAATCAGCTTCCAACGCCCAGAGGCATTCATTGTAGAATCTAACGTGGCAGCCCTGATGGCTGGAGACTCTGGCGTGGCAGCCATAATGGCTGAACCAAGTGATTCAGATCTGACAATGAACACAGGCATCTTTACGACTCATATACATACAGGTTTATAGACTAACAAGACACACCAGGACACAATCAGGGAGTAACAATGGGTGCTAAAAGAACTACAAAAAGAATACAAAAGAGACTGGAAGCAGGAAACTAGGTTAAACAAAAGCTGAAACAGACAGAGAACATGTAACAGCAGTAATGCATGATTTACAGAGTGCATGGTGAGTCAATGTGCTCATCTTCGGTTCTGCTTGACTCATGAAAATAACATTTCATATTTAAAACAGTAAAGTTTGCAGAACAAATATTATTTTACATACAAAAAAAATCTAATGATCAAAGGTAAATATCTATTTTTGCTTTTTGAAATTGTTTGCATTCTGAGGGGACTTGACAACACACAGTGCCCTGTCAGGAACCTAGTAGGTTTTAGGACCATAAGATTCCACATTATCCATCCTACAAGCAGGTGTGTGCTTTTAATCTGTTTTCAGAGACTTGTTTGTGAGTATTTGGATACACTGGATACACACTATGACTGAATCGATATGCAGCAATCATTTATGTTCCAGAAACATAGTATTCCTGCTGAAATCTGGACATAGTCACGGGTTTAGGTTTAGATAGTATTAGGAAAGAACAAATAGTCTGACTAATAGTCTGAATTCATTATAGGAGTTTATTGAAAGTTTATGGTAACAGTATACAGTAACTCCATAAAAGATTTTAACACTACACAACCAGCCAAACAATTTAAAGACAGATTTTCACATGATTCGCATAAAAAAGAGGAATGAAAACCTTAAAATGTCCTAAAATGAGGTAAAAATATTTTCCTTTCAGAAGCACTGTAATGTTTCTAAGACACACGTTTGATCTTCATGCTGATGGATTTCATACTGACTGCGTAATTCTTCCATGATGACCAAGCCACACCAATGGCGTAATAGGTTGGATCTTCACCCCATAAATACACACCATTGGGGTTTGTATTGTGACAGGCTGAGTACCAAAATGCCCCAAGATACTGTTTAGCACAGTTAATATCTGAAGCGTCTTGGTCTTTGTCAAAGGTGGAGAAATTGAATCCATTATGGCCAGATAAAGAGTCACCTGCAGAGAGGAAGGGCATCACTGAGGACAATAACCCACTGGAAATGTGTTTTCATTAGTATAATTGACAGTGTCTCACCAGCTCCTCCATCATTGAATCCTGAAATTCCCAGCTGATATCCAGCACATTCACAATCCACAGAGAAGAATGAGTACAGAGCAAAACCTTTCCTTCCTTCAAAGTCCTCCAGATCCACTTTCAGCATGTACTTCCTGTTGCGTGTCAGCTGGTACATGTTCTCCAGCCCTGATCATACACACACATGAAGAACACGTTCAACCAAACACTGGACATGAACATCCACACAAACACACACACACACACGAAGAACACGTTCAACCAAACACTGGACATGAACATCCACACAAACACACATGAAGAACACGTTCAACCAAACACTGGACATGAACATCCACACAAACACACATGAAGAACACGTTCAACCAAACACTGAACATGAACATCCACACAAACACACATGAAGAACACGTTCAGCCAAACACTGGACATGAACATCCACACAAACACGCATGAAGAACACGTTCAACCAAACACTGGACATGAACATCCACACACACACACATGAAGAACACGTTCAACCAAACACTGGACATGAACATCCACACAAACACGCATGAAGAACACGTTCAACCAAACACTGGACATGAACATCCACACACACACACATGAAGAACACGTTCAACCAAACACTGGACATGAACATCCACACAAACACACATGAAGAACACGTTCAACCAAACACTGGACATGAACATCCACACAAACACATGAAGAACACGTTCAACCAAACACTGGACATGAACATCCACACAAACACACATGAAGAACACGTTCAACCAAACACTGGACATGAACATCCACACAAACACACATGAAGAACACGTTCAACCAAACACTGGACATGAACATCCACACAAACACACATGAAGAACACATTCAACCAAACACTGGACACGAACATCCACACAAACACACATGAAGAACACGTTCAACCAAACACTGAACATGAACATCCACACAAACACACATGAAGAACATGTTCAACCAAACACTGGACATGAACATCCACACAAACACACATGAAGAACACGTTCAACCAAACACTGGACATGAACATCCACACAAACACACATGAAGAACACGTTCAACCAAACACTGAACATGAACATCCACACAAACACACATGAAGAACACGTTCAACCAAACACTGGACATGAACATCCACACAAACACACATGAAGAACACGTTCAACCAAACACTGGACATGAACATCCACACAAACACACATGAAGAACACGTTCAACCAAACACTGAACATGAACATCCACACAAACACACATGAAGAACATGTTCAACCAAACACTGGACATGAACATCCACACAAACACACATGAAGAACACGTTCAACCACACACTGGACATGAACATCCACACAAACACACATGAAGAACACGTTCAACCAAACACTGGACATGAACATCCACACACACACACACACTGTGAGATCTTACCCAGCCAGTATTCGCTCTCCACATTCCCAAATCCTCTCTTGTACTGATTCCACGGCCGATAGAAATTCACACTGCCATCCATTCTCCTCTGAATCACCTGTGATGGGTTTATACAGAATATGATTCATAATGAATGCTCTGATGTGTGTTTAATGATCTAAAGTCACCTTCGTACCGTCCATCCTCCTTTGTCTTCATCTTTCCCATCTGAGATCATCTGACAGTAAACCCAGACAGGAATGTCACCTGCTGGATAGATGGAGTAAATCCCACTGACTGTTTGTCCTGACTTATATATAGCAGAGCAGTCAACCGGTTTATCTACATCATGACCGCAATCACAGCCCAATAAAACAGGCAGAAGAGCAGTCAACAACACCATCATCTGCACGAAAGAAAAAGATGAACATCACACTGAAAAGGTGAAAAGAATCTGTAGGAATGTGACGAAATTTATGAAACAGATTAATTTACCTCCATCTTCTCTGATTCTTCTCCGTAGATTACAGCAGAAATCTTTGTTTCCTTGAAGAGATGAAAATAATTCTTTACTTAGACCATTTCATTGTAGTAGTGCTTTTGTATAAAATGATATAAACATCTAAATGTCCAGACAGGCTTTAAGGAAAATGCTAGAGAATAAACCAGCAACTCACCGTTATTGTTCTCCAGTTGTAGAGGAGACAAACGCTTCTTTAAATATCTGACGTTCAGGCTCCTCCTCGGTGTCAAAGTCCGTTTTAAGAAATTTAGGTAGAATGTTCTTTTTGCACATTTAGGAATTACCCAAATTGTGAAAGAACGGAAATTCCCTGTACCTGCAAATCACCTGTATGCACAGAAAGCTCTTAAAGACCACCCACTTAATCACAAATAATCTTAAAATCATCAACAGAACACTAACAAGTCTTTTTCAAAAACACATTAACCAGCTTTCCACAAATACCAGAACCACTCAAACAATAGATAACAGATTGAATTCAACCTAAATAGGTCACTCATTACGCTGAATGAGTGCGTCTGAATGTAAAAATATATATTCAGTCTACTGCTGTAGGAGAAAGACCACTGAAACTCTCGAACAAACATATCAATTCACTTTTTTTTCATACAGAATGGTGAATATAATAGTAGGAAATCTTCAGCTGATCAGAATCTTTTATTTTCCACACATTCCTTTCTAATACTCCAAATCACTGGATTTGGTGACTCACCTTGTTTGTTCTTCAACAGGAGCAAGTTGGAATATCTGAGTGACTGAAATATCTTAGTGCAGAATTTCACAACTTTTATACATTTAATTGCACAAGCTGCTATAAACTCTCGGACAGAAGAATCATCTGTCAAAAACAAAACTAAACAACAACACACTACATGCTCTCAATGATTCATCCCCACTAAGCCCATCACACCATTGAGCTAATCAAAGAGATGCATCTGTTGAAGTACGTTTCAAATTGTACGTTATGATGAACGATGCACTTCTTAATAGTTTTTTTTTTTATTCCATTATCAGGGATGCAAACTCATCATGGGTGAAAAAAGGTGACAAAGACACGCAACCCCCCCCCCCCCCCCCACCCCACCCCGATTTTGAATTTATTATAAAATGACTATTACAACCAATTTTAGTACTGTACTGAAGTAGTATAGCAAGTACATTTAAATAATAATGCCTTAAATATTTTGAAATATCTTTAGATTGTCTTTAAAAACTAGTTTTTAAACATTGCCTTAAAAAGGACACATCAAAAAAAAATTATCTTTTAACTGTAGAAGCTGCCAAATATATTCAGCCAACACAGACTTGTAGCTGCTGTAGTTTTGTTACTCTGAATTTACTCTGCATCACTTAATGCACAGGTCTGTTTTTGACATGGCTTGTCAGATAGTTCTTTCCGTTATAGCAATGACTGACGGAATAATTTTTACACTCTTGAAACAGTATACGTGGACATTCGGTCCTCTTAGACGAACAAACACTTTGTTAAATTGTCAATGGATTATGTAGATTGAGAAACCGAGGGAAGGACTCCTCTTATAGCGCATCTGACCGAGCTTGCTCACGCGAAAACTCCTGATGTAATCAATGACTAACTACACACTCGATCTCTTATTTACAGTGTGTATGGTTTCTCTCTCTCTATCGTTATAATAGGTAGATCTGCGAGTGTGTAGAACTCTGTAAACTTGTGAAAACAAAAATTAGTTCAGAGGGGATTCTGACTAACCTACAGAAAACACCTCTGATTGGCCGTTGCTTTCAACAGAGATGCCTGTGATTGGCTATAATACTCAACGCGGCAAAAACACAAACTTGTGATTTTGTCATTAGAAACCAGAGCTCGCACACGAAAACACACAGGAGCTTTTAAAAGCGGTTGACTATAAGCGGGTACAAAATTGAATTGGCACTAATGGTACTGTAGGAAGAACCCCCCCCCCCCAAAAAAAAACACTTTCTCATCAAATCGACTCTCGTAGGTGACCTATTTTGATCTCAAAAAGAGTGAGTTCTCACCAAAAGCTGAGGAGTTTGTATCTATGCATTATGCATGCAGACATGGGTCTTGTTTCTGGACAATTTCGACACATTCTGACCAATGAATTTCTATGACTTTCCCTGCTGTGCTGAATAAGGACTTAAAAAGAACAGCACAGAAGAGAGTCTGAGTTTTTGCCCGTAACCAGAAAAAGTGATTCACTAAAGCTAAAGATAATTTCATGCTTTAGAGATAAAACAGGAGCATTTTCTTTTGGGACATGGTAAATTTTATTGGTCATTTTTTGGAGATCTGTCATACGATCGTCTACTGTCCATCATCAGAGCTGGTCCTGTGGCGTTCAGGTACCAGCGCCGCCGCAGGACAGCAGATCTATGCGAGTGATATACTAGCACGAGCCGCATGAAGGAATGCTGGGTAGAGATGCAGCTTCACGGCCTGTCAAAAGAGGATCTGTAGACATGTACGGTGACAGAAATTACTTGGATCGACTTAACGTGCAGCATTTGACGAGCCATGATGAGGTTTTTCAGGCAGAGAACATGTATTTATAGACTAAGGCAATCATGCGGATAGTGTGTGTAATGTGTGTGTTATCTGCGGGATGAACGAATGAAGGCGTGACGGAGAGGGACATCACGGCCGGTTTATCGCGGTTACTCAGGATGAAAAATGTGAACTCACTGAATGCGTGAACACCGGGCCGCTCATGTCTCCGATCTTCAGCGCGAACGAGACTCTTCAAACGGACTTCTGCATTTGACCTTTTTGATCATCACACACACAGACAGCCACACACACAGACAGCGAGCAGTGCACACACAGCACAGACAGACATGACAGTCAGACACATCACACATCTAGACAGACAATCAGACTTCACACTGAACTGCACGACAACAAGGCACACACACAACACACAGACAGACATAGGCCACACACACAACACACACAGACACAGACACACACACACACAGCAGACAGACAGACAGAGCATCAGACAGACACACACACAGACACAACACACACGCACACACAGACAGACACAGACAGACATCAGACACACACAGACAGACAGACAGACAGACAGACAGACAGACACACACACACAAGAACGACAGACAGACATAGGCCGCACACACAGACACACACACACACACACACACGACAGACAACACAACACAGACACATAGGCGCACACACAGACACACACACACACACACGACACTGACACACACAGACACACACAGAACACAGAGACACACACACACACACACACCGGACACACAGACAGACACACAGCACGACACAGACACGACTACACACAACGAGACACATCAACGGACACATGACACACGACACACACAGACAGACACACAACACACACAGACAGACACACACACACACACAACAGACAGACAGACACACAACACACACGGACACACAGACAGACACACACACGGACACAGACACAACAGACACACACACACACACGACACACAGCACAGACACACAGACACAGACACACACACAGGACAGACACACACGGACACGACAGACACTGAACGGACACATGAACGGACAACAGACACACACAGACAGACACACACACACACACACAGACACACACACAGACAGACAGACAGACAGACAGACACACACACACACGGACACACAGACAGACAACACACACACACACACGACACAGGCACAGCACACAACACACACACGGACACACAGACAGACACATGACACGGACACAGCACACACACGGACACACACACGGACACACAGACAGACACACACACGGACACACACAGACACAGACACAGACACACACACACACAC
>CM041797.1:47902658-47935158 GCA_023376895.1 Aspiorhynchus laticeps | reverse complement strand
CTCGCATGCGGCCAAACAGCGACTCTGTTCCGGGATTAACTGCGCCGCTGAGACTCACTTGAACTCCGGCTCATGCGCTTCTCCCATCCGGACGGCAGCTTCTCGTCGTCGGACATGTTTTCAGCGCGGTGTCGGTTCGGCTCGGTGATCTGATGCTCCGCCGCTGCTGCAGTGACCGGACTGACCGACAGAGGACGCTCGCGCGGACCTCAGCGCGCTTTTGTCTGGAAACATCAGAAAACAATATTTTTATTTTCCCGTTAATTATTTCTGAATTACAAATTAAAGTACAGCTTATTATTCGTTATACTATTATTAAAAATAAATAAATAAATAAAATCCGTAGAAAGCTAACTAGACTGTGATTGGTTAAACCTGAGCAGCGTTGAGAATAGTAACAGCTATCACGTGCCACAGTGGTTTGACTGCGTTAAAAGTAATAAAAAGGTACAAAATAACTGCTTATTTTAAAAAATAAACATTGTAAAAAAATTAAAAGGTAAAAAGTTCCTCCATTTAATCGAGAGTTCAATTGAAAGAATCGTTAGTTTCTATAAATCGCCTCTATACACAGAGGTGATTTATTAATACTACACTATTAATCACTGTAACGGACGACATTCACGACGCTTTAAATCGATTAGCGGCAATTTCCATGGTGACCTCGCCCTACGGCGCTCTTCTTTGAATATGATTGGCGAAACTCGCTGTCAGTCACTGGTGCGCGCATCTGATTGGTCAAATGTGAGCGGATGTGTTCTTCACGACAAACGCCTGCGAGAGAAACGCGTCTGATTATCTGCGGGAACTAACGACAAACATCAGGTAGAAATCATAGTTTATTGGTTATTAATACATGTGTTCAATATTACTGTTTTGTTACATGCTGCAGCGCGTGATGCGTGTGTGTGTCACAGCGCCTTTTATGATATAGATGCTTCTGGAAGAGTTCAAGCTATAATAGCAGCACCACAATAAACATCACCGACATTAATGTGTGTGTGTGTGTGTGTGTGTGTGTGTGTGTGTGTGTGTGTGTGTGTGTGTGTGTTTGTGTGTGTGTGTGTGTGTGTGTGTGTGTGTGTGTGTGTGTGTGTGTGTGTGTGTTGTGCTCTCTCTCTCTCTTTGTGTGTGTGTGTGTGTGTGTGTGTGTGTGTTTTGTGTGTGTGTGTTGTGTGTGTGTGTGTGTGTGTGTGTGTTGTGTGTGTCTCTGTGTGTGTGTGTGTGTGTGTGTGTGTTTCTGTGTGTGTGTGTGTGTGTGTGTGTGTGTGTGTGTTGTGTGTGTGTGTGTGTGTGTGTGTGTGTTGTGTGTGTGTGTCTCTCTCTGTGTGTGTGTTCTGTGTGTGTGTGTGTGTGCTGCTGTGTGTGTGTGTGTCTCTCTGTCTCTCTCTGTGTGTGTGTGTGTGTGTGTCTCTCTCTCTGTTGTCTCTCTGTGTGTGTGTGTGTGTGTGTGTGTGTGTGTCTCTCTCTGTGTGTGTGTGTGTGCTTGTGTGTGTGTGTCTTCGTGTCTTCTGTGTGTGTGTGTGTGTGTCTCTCTGTGTGTGTGTGTGTGTGTCTTCTCTCGTGTGTGTGTGTGTGTGTGTCTCTCTTGTGTGTGTGTGTCTCTCTCTGTGTGTGTGTGTGTGTGTTGTGTCTCTGTGTGTGTGTGTCTCTCTGTGTGTGTGTGTGTTGTGTGTGTGTGTGTCTCTCTCTGTGTGTGTGTTTTGTGTGTGTGTCTCTCTCTGTGTGTGTGTGTGTGTCTCTCTTGTGTGTGTGTGTGTGTGTGTCTCTGTTGTGTGTGTGTGTGTCTCTCTCTGTGTTGTGTGTGTCTCTCTCTGTGTGTGTCTTCTCTCTCGTGTGTGTGTGTCTCTCTCTTGTGTGTGTGTGTGTTCTCTCTGTGTGTGTGTTCTTCTGTGTGTGTGTGTGTCTCTCTGTGTGTGTGT
Organism: Aspiorhynchus laticeps; assembly: GCA_023376895.1. Classification (NCBI taxonomy): domain Eukaryota; kingdom Metazoa; phylum Chordata; class Actinopteri; order Cypriniformes; family Cyprinidae; genus Aspiorhynchus; species Aspiorhynchus laticeps. The sequence continues at coordinate 47,933,236 of CM041797.1, read as the reverse complement.
GTGTGTGTGTGTGTGTGTCTCTCTCTCTGTCTTGTCTTCTGTGTGTGTGTGTCTTCTCTCTCTGTCTGTGTGTGTGTTGTGTGTGTGTCTTCTCTCTCTCTGTGTGTGTGTGTGTGCGCGTCTCTCTCTGTGTGTGTGTGTGTCTCTCTCTGTGTGTGTGTGTGTGTGTGCTCTTCTCGTGCTTTCTTTTTCTTTTTGTGTGTGTGTGTGTCGCGTCTCTCTCTGTGTGTGTGTGTGTGTCTCTCTCTGTGTTGTGTGCTCTCTCTCTCTCATCTTTTCAATTTCAATTTAATGTGTGCTTTATTGGCATGACAAAAACTATACATTTGTATTGCCAAAGCAATAGCAGCTGGGCTGCTCACAAATAGTGCATATATGTATTACCAGAAAGAAAAAGAATAATAATTGTAATAATAATAATATATAAAAGTATTAAGCAAGTAGTGCAGAATGAATTACTAATGTATGCAATCTCTCTCTCTCTCTCTCTCTCTCTCTCTCTCTGTGTGTGTGTTTCAGAGATGATTGAGGTGGTTTGTAATGATCGTCTGGGGAAGAAGGTTCGGGTCAAATGCAAGTATCCTTTGAAACACTGAACTCCTGTACAGAAATCCCTGTTTGACCGTGCTTGTGAAGTGTGTGAGTGTGTATTATTGAGTGTGTTTGTTGGTCACTGATGGAGGCAGCAGGTGTGGTGTGTGTTGTTTCTGGTCTTAACCGTGTGTGTCAGTCAGGAGGACACGATTGAAGACCTGAAGAAGCTGATCGCAGCGCAGACCGGCACACGGTGGGACAAGATCGTGCTCAAGAAATGGTGAGCGAACGCTGAGCAGACGAGTGGAAAACACAGCAGTCGAGCGTGATTATAATGTGTGTGTGTGTGTGTTTGTGTGCAGGTACACCATATTCAAGGACCACGTGTCACTGGGAGACTGTATCCTTCACACACACAATGAACACGTGCTCACCCTCAGGACATCTGAGATTAGACGAGTCTGTTTCTTCATCAGATCTGGAGAAACCGCATTACAGTGAATGGGTGCCGTCAGAATGAGAGTCTGATAAAAACATCACAATAATCCACAGCACTCCAGTCCATCAGTTAACATCTGGAGAAGACAAAAGATGAAACAAATCCAGCATTAAGATGTGTTTAATAATCCATAATAACTCTTCCTCAGTGATAAAGTGCATCTGTTGTCTCTCACATCAAAGTCCAGCCACATATTAGTTTAGAGCTGTTTTGTCTTGTAAACGCTGCTTGATCTGATGCAGATTTCTCTCCTGATTCAGACCAGAACACTTTTACTGGAGGAAGAGTTATGAATTATGGACTTGTATTTGAGTTAAAACCATCTTAATGCTGGATTTGTTTCATCTTTTGTCTTCTCCAGATGTTCACTGATGAACTGGAGTGCTGTGGATTATTGAACTCGCCTACATTTGGGATGACCTGCAATTGTTAATTTTTATTTATTTATTTTTTGGGGCTGAACTATTTAACTGTCAGCATTACGTATACCAGACGCCTAAGTTTACTTCACTATATTACACTTAAATCCTAATGTAATCATGACAAACTATGTATCATTGGAAAGGTCTAAGTCTCCTAAATAGATATGTTACCATTTTTTGTTGTTACAAATTATGTAGGAACAGTAATAGATTCATTTATGACAAGAGTGCACCAAGCGTCTATGATAAATCAACATCAGTTCTGAGCTTTGTCACAAAAAGTCTTTATATCCTTGCCTTTTCCCCATCACATGTTTTAGCAATCATCATAAGTTATATATCATTTGAAAGCTTAAAATCTCAAAATTCATCCTGTGAGACCCGTTTTGAAATCAGACATTGCGTTACCATAGAAATGGTAACTTTTATCAACTTTTTATAATCTTGACAAAATACATATCGTTGGAAAGAGTCTCAAGATTTTTTGTTATAGATGTAACATTGAGAGAGAAATTGATAGATTTGTGACAGAAATGCATCAAAACAAAATGCATTGGAGTTTGGATGGCACCCGGTGGCTGATTTTGGTATAACGCCTAAACAAAATTGCATATGAACTAGGGCTGCACGATATTGGGGAAAAAACTCACATTGCGATATTTTGTTTTTCTGCAATGTATATTGCGATATTAAAAAAATATCACCAGATGATTTCTATTTGTAAAGAAAAAAAAAAATATTGGGGGTGATTTTATAGGTGAGTAAATCAGCATAGAAAATAAACAAATTACAACCATAGCATCTGCGTGGCTCTTACCTTGTTTACACTTGACGCGCGCGACGCCACACAATACTGTAGAACCCATCATCAGTGATGCTGTCGGTCTACACTGGATGCATGCGCGGCGCGACAGATTCCCGCTCTAATCCCAGTCTAACTGATGCCTCGCTCTATTTATGATGTACTGACACAAAAGTTCAAATGATTTGTAACAGTAGCTTTGTCGCGTCCAGTGTAGACAGACTTTGGGGCCATAGGCCGTTCACATGTTGTGGCTAAAAACACAGCCGCGCTGCTTTCTCTTTCTTTCCAAAGCGCTCTGGAGCTCGCGCGTTCGTGGCTTCTGCCGTTGCTAAGCAACCGTGATCAGCGCTCTCCTCGACGACACTGAAGGATAAATGGATCTCCAGCACTGAAGTCTTGCAGTAGCTCTGCTACTAAATTTATTTACAAACGGATCTCTGTACAGCTGTCGCGTCTGGTGTAGATGCAGTGTCTGTGTGTGAGCAAAGAAAACAATCAGTATATATATAACGAAAAGTATAGGCCTACTAAACATCGCACATCCTGCGATGTGACTATTGCGGATGCGTACATCGCGATATCGATGCTGAAACGATATTTCGTGCAGCCCTAATATGAACCAATTTTTTTTTTACCAACTTCAAATTTGGAACACAACTTATGTACACATGGCTTTAATTTTATAGCAATTTTGGATTTTTAACTATTTTTTTTTAATTATTTATTTTATATAAAATAAAAATAGTATAATACATTTTCTTTACAGTAAATTTAAACTTCTATAACTTTTTAATACTTTAATTTTATTAAATGATATCACTTCTGTAATAATCTGCTAATTGTCTTCTTTAAAAAGAGACCAACCTTAGGTCTGTATTCAAAAGCGTTCATGAATTATAATAATTTAAGTTTGGATACTGCACTCTCTCGTGAATTTTCAAAAATGGGGGGGTGAGAGTTAAGGGGTTAATTCATCTCAAACCTGTGCAAACCGTGTATGTGATGCAGAAACGCATTGCATTGCTTAGTTATTATATATCAGTAACACTTCAAAATAAGGTCTAAATAACACAGTTAATGAGAAATATCTGTTACCGTATTTATTAATGTTTGATAGCATTAGTTAATAAGAAATACAAGTGTTCAGTGTTAGCTCAGGTCCATAAAACAGTATTAACAGATTTGATTTTAATAGTGTATCAGTTCAAATTAACATTAATTGAGATTAATAAATGCTGACTAAAGAAATATTGAACTGAAGCAGGTAACAAATGAACCCTTATTGTAAAAGTGTTACCAGTGTTATCATATGAGTTAGTTCCTGATCTTTTGTGCTCATGGTGAGTAAAACCGTCCCATAAGTCTGTGCAACACATTCAGTCTGTCCATTAAGAGTGTTTTTGGAGACATTTATGTGTAATCGTTCATATCCTTGACTCTGAGCGTCAGATGAAATCCATGACGGCATGAACCTCGAGCTCTATTACCAGTAGACACACACATATTCACACACACACACACACATACACACCAACACATTACACCACAAACACACACACACACACAGCAACACATTACACCACTAACACACACACACAACAGCAACACATTACACCACTAACACACACACAGCAACACATTACACCACTAACACACACACACACCACACACCACAGCAACACATTACACCACAACACACACACACACACACAGCAACACATTACACCACTAACACACACACACCACACACACAGCAACACATTACACCACAACACACACACACAGCAACACATTACACCACAACACACACACACACACACACACAGCAACACATTACACCACAACACACACACACACACAGCAACACATTACACCACAAACACACACCACACACACAGCAACACATTACACCACAACACACACACACCACACACACAGCAACACATTACACCACAAACACACACACCACACAGCAACACATTACACCACAAACACACACACACACACAGCAACACATTACACCACAAACACACACACACACACAGCAACACATTACACCACAAACACACACACACACACAGCAACACATTACACTTCTAACACACACACACACAGACAGCAACACATTACACCACAAACACACACACACAGACAGCAACACATTACACCACTAACACACACACACACACACAGCAACACATTACACCACAAACACACACACACACACACACACAGCAACACATTACACCACAAACACAAACACACACACACACACAGCAACACATTACACTTCTAACACACACACACACAGACAGCAACACATTACACCACAAACACACACACACAGACAGCAACACATTACACCACAAACACACACACACACACACAGCAACACATTACACCACAAACACACACACACACACACACAGCAACACATTACACCACAAACACACACACACACACACACACACAGCAACACATTACACCACAAACACACACAGTTTGTGGAGCGAGTTGTTTTCATCATGTCTCGAGGCATCAGAATATTTGTTGCGTTGAATTGTTTTGATATTGTTTGGAAATAAAACTCATATTTATGTACAAATCAAGTCTCTGTGTTTGTTGAACAGAACAATGCTTTTCAAACCACTTTAATCAGAATCTCAAGAAAAAACAGCTCATTACATCCATACTGACGAGCTCTTCTGAACCCGTTAATATTAATCTGGAGTGTGTCTGAAGTGAAGGATGAACTCATTCAGTTTGTCTAGTGAAGAAGGCTCTGTGTGTACAGGCCAGCGAGTCCGACGCTGTATACTGTGCTTGTATCGTGTATGAGTGTGATGAAGCTGTTGATTGGTCAGCAGTAATCTGAATGCTCCTCCTCCACGTAATTAGCAGGAAACAGACCCACCTACAGGAGAAGAGCATGTCATTACTGAATCACAGATATCAACATCTGCTCATCATTCACTCAAACTCATGATAAACCAAACCCCAGTGACTTCATTATTCAGAAAACTCTTGTACTGTCAATGAATAACACATTCAGCACACGTTGTTTTACCACATGCATTTTAATTGGTATGATAGTGACTTTTTTATTTTAAAAAAATAATAATAAAATCGGTTCCAGAAGGCAAATTCTGCCCTGTAATAAAGTAAAAGTTCATTTGTGGTGCATTTTTTTTTTTATGGAAAATATCTGCTGAACATTTTTTTGTGTTTTACACAACTCAGCTAATGCTGATTTGATTTTATTTAACAGCCAGATCAATTATTTACTTGATTCAATTGTGTATTTGCCAGAAATGAATGGAACACAGTGTGTTTATGATTATTTCTAATATGTTCTCATACAAATGCCTGTCAAAATCAATCTATCTATCTTCTTGTTAATACAAGATTTTGAGCTTTGCTCACTTTGTCTTTTTTCATTATGTAAAGCTTGTATTTAAATGGACTTGCCCCTATGCACATTTTTGTGAGATTGCAGGGAAGCAGTAGATCCATTAGAGCGGCTTCGAGTGGAAACTGTAGAGTTATACATTGTAAAACATCATTTGCTCAGACTGCTCTCTCAGTGAAAGGTGTAAAATGTTTTAATTCATTGCCTGACTGTTTAAAATATATTGCAAATTATAATCACTTTAAAAAGGCCACAAAATCTTGGTTGATACATCTACAAACTTGTAGTCATGTTTAGTGTACTCGTATTATAAATTTGTGTACTACTTGTTTTTTTTTATTTACTTATCTATTTTTTTTTTTTTTTGTAATTGTAATTTATAAAAGCTCTCCTAGGGACAAGTGTTGCAAATTAGCTTTGGCTATAAGCACTATGGTACATGCATGGGATGATTGTTACTTCAGTTTCATCTATGTTTATTGTATCTGTCCCTAACAAATAAAACATTAAATAAAGAAAGAAATAATTCATTTTAAATAACTTTTGTGTTTTTGTCATTTTAGAAGTTTATATTAAAGGGGTCATATGATGTGATTTCAAGTGTTCCTTTCTCTTTGAAGTGTAACAAGCTGTTTGTGCATAAATAAAATCCATAAAGTCGCAAAGACTAAAGTCTCAAACCCAAAGAGATATTCTTTATAAAAATTAAGACTCGTCCACGCCGTCCTAAAACACCTCATTTAGACACGCCCCAGCAGGCACAAAACAGGCACACAACATCATAAGACGTTGGTATTTGGTTAAATTTTGGTTGCGACGTCAGGTGACCAAAATCCAATGTAAATCCAACATCTAATGTCAATGTTAAATTGATGTCCAATACCGACGTCAGCTGACGTTGAGATTTGGTTGTTTTTAGGTTGTGTAACCAAAATCCAACGTTAAGCCAACGTCAAATTGACGTCAACCCGATTTTCATTTTCAACCAAAATCCAACGTCTGTCTGACGTCATGTCCAACGTCACCCTGACGTTACATAGACGTCTGGTGCCTGCTGGGGCACATGTCTACGTCACCGTGTGGGAAGATTTGCATAACACCGCCCAAATGTTTAGGCAAAGAATAAGGTGTAACTTTTATTTTCTTTTTACGTATTATTTTACATTCATCACTGATGGGAAAAGACACAACCGTTTGAAGGCACACTGAGGAAGGCTTTGAGCCGAAATGTTTGTGTCTTTTCCCATCAGCGATGAATGTAAAATAAAACGTAAAAAGAAAACTGTTTTCGTGAGTGCGGATCATAATCTCCTATACTAAGGGGCGTAACATTTCCGTCACACGCTTGAGGTGTTCGGCCAATCACAATGCACTGGATAGCCGGCCAATCAGATCACGCCGCACTTTTCAGAACGATGAGCTTTTACAGAATGGTATCACGGTCGGTACCTTTGACAACACTACAGTGCATTACACCAAATACACAAAATAATGTTATTTTTAGCACCGTCATTTGACCCCTTTAAATAAATGTGTCATAATAAGTGTCTGCCGCAGATTTTATGGAAAAGGTAAGTGACCCATGAGTTTGAGGAAGCGATGCCAGCAGGTGATTTTTGTGTGAAGTGTGACTGTAAAATGTGAGTGTGTGTGTCGTACCCTGCCGTACACCTCTCCTTTCCACCAGCCGTTGTGAGCTTTCTTGGAGAGGATTTTGACGGTGTCTCCCTCCCGCAGAGAGAGCTCGGTGCGGTCACGCGCAGAGAAATCATAGCGCACTTTAGCCGTGCCGTGGTAGCGGTCACTCACACCTGCACACACACACACAGGGTTAAGGGGGTGTGTGTGGTGTTGGATCTGTGTTCAGGTGTTAATGGCGTGTGCTGTACCTGCGTGGCGTGTGTTGCTGTGCTGCGGCGAGGCGCTCTGCTCCGGCTGCTTGTACGGCGTCTGCAGTCTGGAGTCCACGTCCTTAAAACACTCCTTCAGTGAGTTCTCCTGATAGTACTGCACCAGCTCCTGCCACACACACATCACACGTTACACACTCACAGCCTTCATTCGCTCACACATGCAGCTCACGCAGAGGGACCGTTTATCCACAAGTCAACATCTGTCATCATTCACTTCACACCTCAAGTCATTACAAACCCGTGTGACCCGTTCACACCAACAACTATAACTATAACAGCTCTGATGATTACTGTCAGGAAAACTATATCATTTGTTACAATAACTGTAAATATAACTGTAACGATAACTGTAACAATACCTGCAATGATAACTGTAGCGATAACTAACAATAATTGCAATGATAACTGTAGCGATAACTAACAATAATTGTAATGATAACTGTAGCGATAACTGTAACAATACCTGCAATGATAACTGTAGCTATAACTAACAATACCTGCAATGATAACTGTAGCGATATCTGTAACAATAATTGTAATGATAACTGTAGCGATATCTGTAACAATAATTGTAATGATAACTGTAGCGATAACTGTAACAATACTTGCAATGATAACTGTAGCGATAACTAACAATAATTGTAATGATAACTGTAGCGATAACTAACAATAATTGTAATGATAACTGTAGCGATAACTAACAATAATTGTAATGATAACTGTAGCGATAACTGTAACAATACCTGCAATGATAACTGTAGCGATAACTAACAATAATTGCAATGATAACTGTAGCGATAACTGTAACAATACCTGCAATGATAACTGTAGCGATAACTAACAATAATTGTAATGATAACTGTAGCGATAACTGTAACAATACCTGCAACTATAACTGTAGTGATAACTAACAATATCTGCAAAGATAACTGTTGCGATAACTGTAACAGTAACTAACAATATTAACTGACAATAACTGTAACAATACCTGCAAAGATAAATGTAACGATAACTGTAACTAACTGACAATAACTGTAACAATACCTGCAATGATAACTGTGACCATAACTGTAAGGACAACTATAACAATAACTGTAACAAACAAACACTGGACTAAAACATTGAGAACATTTCTCAAAATATCTTCTGTTATGTTCTACAGAAGAAGAAAAGTCATGCATGTGTTACGGTCAAAGTTTTTGTTGTCTTTATGTTGTGGGTATTGGTATCTTTCTTTTTTCTTTTTCAATTTCCTTTTGTACTGATTTGGGTTTATTCTTTTCTCCCGAGGTTGAGCTCCGCCCCTACACACCTGCGGCTTGTTTGGTAACGACGTTCTGGGACGAATATAAGGTGGAAGTTGCAGTTGTGTTGGCGGCTCTCCCCATTTCAGCGCGTGTCCCGCCACAGTTACTACTACGCTCTCGGATGAGCATGACCCGCACTTGTTGAGAAGCTCATTCCAGCCACTGTTGATGAAGAGTGCAGCCAGCGAGCTTCGAGCGCGTCTTGTGGTCAAGCCTGCCACTGAAACGCGGTGCTTACTCTGCGTTTGATCTGTGTGTGTTGATCTATGTTTTGTTTGTTTTATTTAGTTATTTATTTTTTTATTATATCTGTTGCCGGTTGATTAAATGTGACTCATGAGCTGTTTGGCCATTAATAAATGGTTAAATTGATGTTCTGCCTTGCGCATCCTTTTTATGTTACTTAACCCCTTCCTGAACGAGCATTCTATAAGTGGGGTTCGTAACATAAATGGGGGCTCGTCCGGGATCACAATTGTTGTGGTTTCCGAGAGTTCATTCATAATTTCGTTTATTTGTCGCGGCTAGAGCGGATTTGGTTGGTCCGATGCGTTCTCCGGTTAGTTAGAGTAGGCCTGCGTGGCTGTGCCTAATGCCAGTTCTGACTATGGTTTACTGTTTATTGTTTTTGTTTGTTATTTTAGTTTGTTATTTTTGGAGGTATTCTGGGGGAGAGAGCAATCTCTTAATCGGTACCCTCTGAAGACTAGCTGAGATGAAGTTAGACTTTTGAGTAGGTAGGTAGTACCGGAGTGTGTGTGTGTGTGGATTTTTCCTTATATGCTCACTGTTCTGTTTTTTTTAAAAAATGGCAACTTTTGATTTAAATCAATTCATAGATTGACCTAGTGTTGAGGGATTAGAGGTCTGTCGAAAAAATTATTTTTTTCTGATTGCTCAGCACTATGAAATTTTGATTTCTAGAACACAGCGTAAAGCGGAAATAAAAGCTTGTTTAATGTCTGCTTTGCTTGACAGAGGGGTATTTCCTGCTATAGAGGCTGTTCCTACAGAAGCAGCTGAATCAGTGATTGATGCTGCAGGAAGCTCTCCTTCACGAGTGCCGGTCGGTGATCGGGCCACTCCAGTGACTGTGGCTGGCGGGGAGGTAGGTCCACCCTTTTCAATGCCTAAGTTTGAACCGGTTTCACTTTCCTCTGAGGTATCACCTGAATATCGTTCAGATTGGCATGTAAAGATTTGTTTGGCTTGCAACTGGATGCTCAGGCGAGGCAGGATGATTTAAAACATCAGATTGAAATGTACCGAATTGATGCTGATACAAAAGTGTGACTGCGGCACTTGGAGTTGCAGGCTGCTCAAGATCCACCTAAACAAACAATTTCTAAGACATCTACTTGTTTGGAGGGTGGTTCTGAGGCCGCTGCTGGTCCATCAAATTCGAGTATTGTTCCCAATGATTCTGCTTCAGCTGATAATCAGTCGGTAGTTGTTCCATCCACACATTTTGATGTGGCTAAAAATATCACGATAGTTCCACCTTTCCATGAGAAGAAGTTGAAGCATATTTTCAATCTTTTGAACGTATCGCGAGTGCGTTAAAGTGGTCAACTGAAGTCTGGGCCTTGATGTTACAGTGCAAACTAACAGGTAAGGCGCAAGAAGTATGTGCATCCCTTTCATTGGAAGAGAGTGTTCAATATGATGCTGTGAAAATTGCGATTCTGCGGGCATATGAGTTGGTTCCTGAGCATTATCGACAGCGTTTTCGTACCACGAAGAAATCGGCGTCTCAAACTTATAAAACTAGAGAAGGGCACCTTGTTTGATCGCTGGATAAAAGCGTGGAAGGTTATGGACTATAATTCTTTGAGGGAGCTTATGTTGATTGAGGAATTTAAGAACTGTGTTCCCGAACGCACTGCGCTGTACTTGAACGAACAAAAAGTAAGCACCGTGCAACATGCGGCTGTATTAGCAGATGAGTACACATTAATGCACAAGACGGCGTTTGTTAAGCGTGCGAGTGATACTGGTGGACTGGTGGAAAGGAAAGTGAGAGTTTCCCTGATTGGAAAAATAAATGTGTTCCTTCCAGTCTAAAATCCCGATGAGAGTGTAGTTATTGTCATAAAATGGGACATGTTATGGCTGAATGTCGTAGTTTAAAATGAAAACAAGAGCGACACGAATTTCTGCCTGATCAGCCTCTGGGTTCCGTCTTAGTAAAAACTCTCCCTTCGCCTTGTTCCTCTGCTGCTCCTGATCCCTGTTTCCAGCCTTTTGTGTCCGATGGATTTGTGTCGTTGAACGATGGGGTCAGTGGTAGAAAACCTGTACGCATTTTGCGTGACACCGGGGGATCCCAGTCCTTTATATTGTCGAGCACTTTAGATTTTTGTGGAGATTCAGCGTGTGAAACTAGCATGATTGTGCAAGGAATTGAAATGGGGTTTGTAACCATTCCTCTTCATCATGTATGGGTGATTTCCGAATTGGCATCTGGGTGTTTTGAGGTAGCAGTTCGTCCATCTTTACCTGTGAAAGGCATTGATTTCATCATGGGCAATGATATTGCTGGTGGTAAAGTCATGCCAGCTGTACACATAGTTAATGCTCCGTGTATTGAGGTGCAGTCTGATTTACTCGCTGAAACTTTGCCAGAGGTGTTTTCAAGTAGTGCTGTTACGACCCGAGCCCAAGCAAAACGTGACATGCAGGAAAATAATAGTCTTAATGACTCTATTTTCTTAAACATTTTAGGAAGTGATTTAGTTCCTGAGTCTGTGGATGGGGTTAAAATGACTTCTCGTCCCTCTGCTTGTTTTGACTTTGTTACTGATAAGTTAATATCACGTGAAGCCTTGGTTGACGTGCAGAAAAATTACCCGACCTTAGAGAAATGTTGTGTGAGTGCTGAGAAGAGTTCATTCTCCCCGCGTAATCAACAGTTTTATTGGAAAGATGCAGTGTTGATGCGTAAATGAAGTAGTACACTGAGCGCTGCGCAGGCGGATGAGTGGGATGTGGTGCATCAAATTGTAGTCCCTTTGCAATTCCGGCAGCCAGTGTTGAGCTTGGCTCATGATCATCCTTGGTCAGGACATCTCGGAATAAATAAAACCTATAATAGGGTGCTCCAGCATTTCTTTTGGCCGGGGTTAAAATCTGATGTCGCCAGGTATTGTAAGACCTGCCACATTTGCCAGGTTGGGGGAAAGCCTAACCAGGTAGTGCCACCTGCTCCTCTCTGTCCTATACCTATCGTGGGCGAACCGTTTGAATGCATTCTGGTAGATTGTGTGGGTCCACTCCCTCGTGCAAAGTTGGGTTGCCAATATTTGTTGACGATCATGTGCGTAGCTACTCGGTTTCCAGAGGCGATTCCTTTAAAAAATATAACTGCCAAATCTGTAACAAAAGTCTCAAAGTTTTTTACAACTTTTGGGCTACCAAAATCCGTTCAAACAGATCAGGGCTCAAATTTCCTGTCTCGCGTATTTCGTAGTTCCTTAAAAGCTTTAGAAGTGTCTCACATTGTGTCAAGCACATACCACCCCGAATCCCAAGGGGCTGTGGAGCACTGGCATCAAACATTAAAATCTACACTCCGTAAATATTGCATTGAGACTGGGAACGAATGGGACGAGGGAGTTCCTTTTGTTTTATTTGCGGTGCGTGAAGCGCGACAGGACTCGTTGGGATTCAGCCCTTCAGAATTCATGTTTGGCCATAATGTTCGCGGCCCTTTGAAAATGTTGAAAGAGGAATTTCTCTATTCCGAGTCTTCCGAGAAGACGAATGTCCTTGATCTTGTTTCTCGTACTCGTGAACGTTTACATAAAGCGTGCACTATGGCTAGGGAAGCTCTTTCTCTCTCGCAGAAGAAAATTAAATGCTGTTTTGATCAGAAGGCAGTTGTACGTAATTTTTTGCCAGGAGAGAAAGTTTGGGTATTAATTCCTACACCTGGGTCAGCTCTTACTGCGCGGTTTTCTGGTCCCTATGTGATTAAAAGCAAGGTAGGTGAGACGAATTGCATAATCCATACTCCCGAACGGAGAAGAAAAACTTGTTTATGTCACATGAATATGTTAAAGCCGTATCTGTACTGTGCTGATGTGAAGGTTGATACTCGACTTCCACGACACCGATACATTTGAATATATGGTTCCTTTAACCGAGCGCGCCTCTGAGATCTCCGCATTCGTTACCCCTGATTTGTTTCTCCAGTATACGTGGATGGCATTCGGCTTGCGGAACGCACCGGCAACATTTCAGTGCTTGATGTCCCTGGTTTTGGGCGACGTTCTTAATTGTAATGTCTACCTGGATGACGTAGTCATCTATTCGTTTTCATGGGCTGAACACTTATCGACTTTGTATGATGTGTTCCATCATTTATCTGCTGCGTCCTTCACGTTAAATCTCAGAAAGTGTAAAGCTTCGGTTACCTATCTGGGTAAACAGGTGGGAAACGGTCAGGTAAGGCCGTTGGACGGGAAAATAGCTGCTGTTTTTGAGTATCCGGTACCTACTACGAGGCGAGAGCTGCGTAGATTTCTTGGAATGGTGGGATACTACCGGTGTTTCTGCAAGAATTTTTCCAGTGTTGTTGGAGCGGGAGCTGTCGGAGGGTGCTGATGGAGTAGCTCACCCTGTTTCCTACTTCTCTACTAAGTTTAACCATCACCAGTTAAATTATTCGACCATTGAGAAGGAAACTTTAGCACTCTTACTGGAATTACGACACTTTGATGTTTATGTTGGGGGCAGTATGTTTCCTGTTATGTCTATACGGACCATAACCCGTTAGTTTTCCTGAGCAAAATGTACAGTCATAATCAACGCTTGATGAGATGGGCATTAATGGTGCTGCCATATAATCTGGAAATTCGTCATAAAAGAGGATCTGAAAATGTGGTGGCCGATGCTTTGTCACGGGGTTAAGTGTTGATATTCAGAAACAGTTTATTTCCTCATTCCTCAAAGGATGAAAGTGGAAAAGGAGAAAACTGCTTATGTTTTCAGGGGGAGAAGTGTTACGGTCAAAGTTTTGTTGTCTTTATGTTGTGGGTATTGGTATCTTTCTTTTTTCTTTTTCAATTTCCTGTTGTACTGATTTGGGTTTATTCTTTTCTCCCGAGGTTGAGCTCCGCCCCAGCACACCTGCGGTTTGTTTGGTAAAGACGTTCTGGACCGAATATAAGGTGGAAGTTGCGGTTGTGTTGGTGGCTCTCCTTGTTTCAGCGTGTGTCCCGTCACAGTTACTACCAGTGTTGCCATATTGGGCGGGTTGCCGCCCAATTGGGCTTCTTTTGATTGGTTTGGACCGGAGAATAACGCATTGGGCGGGTAGACAAAATTTGGGCTGCTTTTAAAAAATTAAAAGCCGCCCAATCAGCTGCTTTTTTTCTTCGCATTTATCTTTACACATGTTATTTTAATATGTTCGAGCTCAAAGTATCACAGTAAAATAATGTGTAGTGCAGTCATCAACTCATTTTTCCTTAACGCAACCCTTATTGGTTCAGTTTAACCGAGACCTGTCAGTGAATTTACCATCTTTTATGTTGGTGAGATGTGATGACTCGTTAGTTACGGGATTTTGGCGCTATAAAGGGCAAGATTTAAATGTGCAGCTATATATTCATTCATTCATTCATTCATTCATTTTAAGTGATTGCGATGGCAAAGTGGCCTAAATATAATTTACACGAGAAAGAGTCTAGTGACTCAAATCTCACAACGTGGATTATACGTGATGAGAGATGAAAAGAAGATTTCTAAATATAACTGTAACTGAAATGAGAGAACAGTTGAATGGATTATTAAAAATCAAAACTGAATATGGCGATGCTGTTCTGCATCAGAACATCTTTTAAACCGTCCAGACTCTACTCTGGTATACATTGACATGCAGCTGCTGGACTTGAACAGTTTTGACTGCAAACTTCTGCATTATGTTCTAAAATGTGTACTTCGTGAAATATGTGCTGTAGTTCTATCTTAAGACAAAGCACAAGACAAAGGTAAGCGCATTATTGTTGCTAATTGTTATTATTATTATTTTATTTTTGCTGTCAGATTATCATACAGTATGTATCAATGAATATTTTTTGGCTGTCGGGGGTGTGTGCATGAACGAGAGTAAATGCCAGCTAATTTACATTGCTTTCTGATCACATTATTGTGCACTTTTTGCACAAAAATTAGCTTATTCTTACTGTAGACATTGAAAATGATGCATTTTTTCAGGGTTAAAGTCATCAGTTAATTTCTTGATTGCCTCTTTTAACGCATTTGCCCTCCATGTTCCTGTGAAATTGATTTATCTTTATTTTATTTTGTCATCATTATTTTATTTTAAGGAGATAAAAATGGTCCTTATCAACCTTGATTGACATGGCAATAAAATTCTCTCATCATTTTGGCAGTTAAAAATTTGGGCTGGTTTTTGTTGAAGTGGGCGGGTTTTGGTGAGCTCTTGGGCTGGAAATCGTCAACCCGATCTGGCAACACTGGTTACTACTACGCTCTCGGATGAGCATGACCCGCACTTGTTGAGAAGCTCAGTCCAGCCACTGTTGATGAAGAGTGCAGCCAGCGAGCTTCGTGCGCATCTTGTGGTCAAGCCTGCCACTGAAAAGCAGTGCTTACTCTGCGTTTGATCTGTGTGTGTTGATCTATGTTTTGTTTACTTTATTTCGTTATTTAATTTTTTATTATATCTGTTGCCGATTGATTAAATGTGACTCGTGAGCTGTTTGGCCATTAATAAATGGTTAAATTGATGTTCTCGCATCCTTTTTATGTTACTTAACCCCTCCCTGAACGAGCATTCTATAAGTGGGGTTCTCGTAACACATGTTTGGAGGTTCAGGTATACCCGATGTTATAGATGGCAATATCCAAAATCATTATCCTTGTGAGGATATTTTTGGTCCCCATGAGGAAACATGGAGTGCTTTGAGAATGTAAAAATGCCTGCAGTTGTGTGTGAGGTGTAGGGTTAGGGTAAGGGGATAGAAAATATAATTTGTACAGCAGAAAAACCATTACGCCTATGGAATAAAACCAAAAAACATGGAAACCCAACATGTGTGTGGGGTGTATGTGTGTGTGTGTGTGTGTATGTATATGTGTGTGTATGTGTGTGTGTGTGTGTGTGTGTGTGTTGACTTACGAACAGTCCCTTGAAGGCTTTCTTCTCGTTGATCCTGTAGAGTCCCTCTGAGTACGTGACCTTTATGTGTCTGGTGTCCATGTTGAACCTGAAACAGAGACAGAGAGGCGTGTCACTGGAGCTCTGTTTGATTGACAGTTGTCAGTCATTGAGTTTGAGTGTGTTCACTGTACTTGAGGCTGATGGCGAATTCTCCGGCGTCTTTCTGTCGCACCAGAAATGTCCCGTCAGAGCGAGACATCAGCAGAGATTTAGCACCGGTCCGGTCCATGTTACCAGCGAACCTGACACCAGACGCGTGTGTTAGTGTGTATATGTGAAAAGGAGTGAATATAGATGAAACGTGTGTGTGTGTGTGTGTGTGTGTGTTACCAGGCAGTCCTGTTAAATCTGGAGAAGGTACCTACAGAGATCAGACAACACGTTTACTTTACTAGCAGTAGATTCGCTAGGAATTATCAGGCATTTTATGCTCTATTTCTGTCATTAATCAAGTGCTACTTTCCTTAAAGCATGAACCAAAATTACAAGATGTTATCAAACTCATGCTCGTCTTTCATTACAATTTCACTCAAATTGTTATCCTGATAATCTGATTTCAAATGAAAAATAAAAGTGAATAAAAGAAGCACTTTCACTAGTGACTAGGGAGTTTTGGACCCCACTGCATTATAATTATACGATAAACTAGGAAATATTGTCAGAAATGTTTATATATTAAAAAAATTACAAAAAAATAAAAAATCCTAAAAATTGTAGGACATAAATGCAATTTAAAAAATGTGAGAAAAAAAATTGCATGGAAAAATAAAGATTAAAATTGTAGAAAGTAATACATTTAAATTTAAAGGACATAAATAAAGATTAAAAATTGCAGAAAATAAAAACTGGAGTAAATGAAGATTAAAAATTGTAGAAAAAAATGTATGATGTAAAAATAAAAAAATGCAGGATAAAAAAGTGGGCAATAATGAAGGCTAAAAATTATGAAGGTTAAAATCCATCAATTATGATCATTTGCATTCAGCCGCAAACATGAGGTGCGAGCGGTCGCGGACGCGGATGCGGGAATGGCGTGTCACGTTTTTTTTTTTTTTGAGCAACTGGGATGGTGCCTTAAGCAAACTGCGTATACTCTGCGAATAGGGAGCAGCGGTACTGCTTATACCAGATAAATAATATATACACGATATACACAAACCAGCTGAAATGTTTTGAAATCGGTAAATTGTACCCCACCTGATTGAAAAAATCCAGTCTTTCACTGTATCAATTTGAGTCTTGTTAAAGATTTAAATCCCTGCCGCCAAGAACCTCTGTCGGTCACAGATTATGGGAAGTTAAACTTAAATCTACAGGTGTGGTTAGATTTATTCACGCACGTTAAAATATTTATTTGAAGCTTCTTTCTTTTCAGATTCTTATTTACAGCATTATTTTAATAGGCTGTATATTAACTTATTGGGAGAAAACTGGTAGTTTTATGGGAAATCAAAGATTTGAGCACCCCCATTTAGCCAAAATGGCATGATCATAACACCCTTGAATATTCGACTGTGAGATTGGGAGTCGAATCAGGCTCCTCCTATCGAAGCATCGAATCGTCGACTATTCAGGGTCACCCCTACAGTATATATATATATATATATAGGAAACAATGATTGAGGTACTGGATCTAAATTTTAACGACCCATAAGATGTGATCAGCTGAGCGTCTGATCAACTCACCGGCACAAACGGCTGAACTTTACTGCAGGGAAACCAGCCGACCTCTCCGATGGTCAGATTCCTGCCCTGAAACACACACACACACACACACACACGTCAGATACATGCACTATTATATATAAAAATAAACGGCTGAAGACATGCAGAAAGGAGAAGGAGAAAGTGCAGATGCACAGAGGTTTCTCTTCTCCATTATAAGCACAGATCAGATGTCCTGCTGTAACCTCATTCACACACACAGGAATCGAAACCGAAAGAGGCTCTCTCTTCTCTTCATACAGTCAAATCATCAGAGTATACATGCTTTGATGTGTTAGATGCCGTTCATCTTTTGTTTACTGCGCTGCATCATTAAAAACATGCTGAATACTCACCAGGAAATGTTAAAGTTCAGTGTGTTTTAATCAACTCGAAATTTGCATTATTTTTGCATCATTATGTTTTTTTTATATATATATATATATATACAGTGCCCTCCACTAATATTGGCACCCTTGATAAATATGAGCAAAGGCGGCTGTGAAAATAAATCTGCATTGTTTATCCTTTTGATCTTTCACTCAGAAAATTCACAAAATTCTAACCTATCATTGAAGTAAAACAATTGAAAGTGGGGAGAAAATCTCATGATGAAATAAATGTTTTTCTCCAATGGATGTTGGCCACAATTATTGGCACCCTTAGAAATTCTTATGAGTAAAATATCTCTGAAGTATATTCCCATTCATATTTTTTTTTTTTAGCACACCAGGGTGACTAGGAGCATGAAATTGTCCAGCCATGACTTTCTGTTCCACAGGATTATAAATATGAGGAACACAAAGGTCAAATTCCCTTAATCATCCATCACAATGAGAAAAAACCAAAAACTATATTTCTGATGTGAAGAACAAGATTGTTGAGCATCACAAAATAGAAAGTGGCTGTAAGAAAAGAGTTAAAACATTGAAAATCCCCATTTCCACCATCAGGGTAATAATTAAGAGGTTCCAATCAACTAAAGATGTTAAAAATCTGCCTGAAAGAGGACGTGTGTCTATATCGTCCTAATGCACGCTGAGGAGGAGAGTTTGAGTAGCCAAAGACTCTCCAAGGATCACAGCTGGAGAATTGTAGAGATTAGTTGAGTCTCGGGGTCAGAAACCTAAAAAAATATATCAAACAGCCCCTACATCACCACATGTTGTTCGGGAGGGTTTCAAGAAAAATTCTCCTCATCATCCAAAAACAAACTCCAGCGTATTCAGTTGTCAGACACGACTGGAGCTTCAAATGGCACTGGCTTCTATGGTCAGATGAAACTGAAAAAATAGCTTTTTGGCAGCAAACCCACCAGATGAGTTTAGTACAAACAGGGATAAAAAAGTACCCCATGACCACGATTAAATATACTGCTGGATCTTTAATGCTGTGGGCATGTTTTTCTGGGGTCCTGAACATCTTGTTCAGATGCATGGCATCATGGATTCTATCAATACCAACAGATAAAATGAACTCTGTTAGAAATCTTATAATGGGCCGTGTTTGGATCTTCCACCAGGACAACAATCCAAAACAAACATCAAAATAAACACAAAAATGGGTCACTGAGCACAAAATTAATCTTTTACCATTGCTGTCTCTGTCCTGAACCCTACAGAAAATGAGTGAGGTGAACTGAAGAGAAGAAGCACCGTCATGGAGCTGTGAATCTGAAGGATCTGGAGAGATTCTGTATGAAGAAAATGGTCTCTGATCTCTTATCAGGTGTTCTCCAAACTCTTCAGGCATTATAGGAGAAAACTCAGAGCTGTTACCCTGGGAAAAGGACGTTGCAATAATTTGGGTGCCAATAATTGTGGCCAACATGAAATAGTGAAAGCATTTATTTCACTTTCAATTGTTTTACTTCAATGATAGGTTGGAATTTTGTGAATTTTTTGAATGAAAGATAAAAAGGATAAACAATGCAGATTTATTTTCACAGCCGCCTTTGGTCATATTTACCAAGGGTGCCAATATTAGTGGAGGGCACTGTATATTTTATATACACTAAACACATTTCTGTCAGGACCACTATGGTCAAAATGATAGACACTTAGCATACAGTTTAGTTTGGCGTTATGGTTCTGTTCTGGGCAAAAACTCCCTGCGCATCCATGAAGCCTGTTATGAATGAACGGGGGGAGCAGAAATAATAACCTCCTTAGGGTAAACAGAGCAGAACCAAGCAGATATCATTACTGATATCAATAACAACATTATTCAAGATAAAGGAGTCTGATTCAACGAGGAATATCAGAAAGCCAAATCCTGACTGCAGGGAAAGGTGGAGCTGGGGATGGAGGAGGGTAATTTGCTCCTGAGCAAGCGATAAATCTGCTGAATAATACTGAATAGACCTTCTATAGGAATACTGTGATAGGTGTCATATTCCTATAGGTAGGTTTGGAGTGGCATGAGGACCATCACAGGTTTTCAAGGGTCCAACAGTGGAGGTGTTGGTGGTGGTGTAGAAAGGGCCAACGAACTTAATCTGTTTTTTATAGATTTGATGATGTTTCTGCCCTTCCTCCCCAGGACTCCTCTGTTTGTCCACTATCATTTGCCGCTCAACTCTTGGACCCCCCCCCCCCCCAACCCCTCTGCATAGACCCGCTGCCTTCTGCCATTACACCTTGTTCTCTCCCACCTGACTCTGTACATTTTTCCTCTATTATCTCTACTGTGCCACTTACACCTGACCATGTGAGAAGACAGCTGAGGAAACTCAACTCCAGCAAGGCTGCAGGCCCGGATAAGATCCATCCCAGGGTGCTTAAAGCCCGTGCCTCCCAGCTTTGTGGTGTACTTCACCATGTCTACAGCATGAGCCTGAGGCAGCAGGTCCCTTCTTACATCATGCCTGTTCCAAAAAATCTCGTTCCAGTGACACTAAGGATTACAGGTCCGTGGCATTAACGTCCCATATTATGAAGATTCTGGAGAGACTGGTGCAGGAGGAGCTCAGGCCCATGGTTAGGCCTTTTATAGATCCTCTTCAGTTTGCCTACCAGCCCCACCAGGGAGTTGAGGATGCTATTATCTACATGCTGGATCGAGCTTATACTCACCTGAATAAGGCGGCAAGCACTGTGAGAGTCATGTTTTTTGACTTCTCCAGTGCTTTTAACACCATTCATCTGGCCCTACTGGGTGAGAAGCTGACAGCGATGCAGGTGGATGCCTCTCTCGTGTCTTGGATTGTGAACTAAATGACTGGCAGACCACAGTATGTTCGATTGCAGCAATGTGTGTCAGACAGAGTGGTTTGCGACATTGGAGCTCCACAGGGCACTGTGCTGTCTCCTTTCCTCTTCACCCTGTACACTGCAGATTTCCGCTATTGTACGGAGTCCTGTCATCTTCAGAAATTTTCTGATGACTCAGCTATAGTTGGTTGCATGAGGAGACTGAGCACAGGACTACAGTGGATAACTTTGTCACATGTAGAGGACTATAAATACTTGGGAGTCCACATGAACCATAAACTGGACTGGACTAAGAACTCTGAAGCTTTCTACAAGAAGGGCCAGAGCTGCCTCTATTTGTTTTGTCCATTAACATCTGTAGGACGATGCTGAAGATGTTCTATGAGTCGGTGGTCGCAAGTGCTATCTTTTTTGCCATTGTATGCTGGGGAAGCGGACTAAAGGTAGCTGATGCCAATAGACTGAACAAACTTATCCGTAAGGCTGCTGCTGTTGTGGGGGTGGAGCTGGACTCTCTGACTGTAGTGTCAGAAAGAACGATGTTGTCTAAGCTTCTGGCCATCTTAGACAACACCTCTCACCCACTTCATAATGTCCTGGGTAGATATAGGAGTACGTTCAGTCAAAGACTTATTCAACCTAGGTGCTCCACAGAGCGACACAGGAAATATTTTTTTTACCTGTGTCTATCAGACTTTATAATTCCTCAGTATAATAATGCATTTTATTGTGGAATATTATATTCTTACTTGTATAGTATTTAAATCTTGAAGTTTAATTTTTTTCTTGTATATAAATATTTATTTGTATATGTTTTGGAGCTGCGGTAACAAACCTAATTTCCCTCCGGGGATTAATAAAGTATTAATAAAGTAAAGTATAATAAAGATGTGGATGAGCTGAGAGTCTCTTATGCTGATATTCAGCTGCTCAGATGTATGCTACTTCACAGATGAAATGGCATCATTATGTTAACAGGGCTCGTCGAGGAGGTCTGCTGTGTCCAGAAACGCTCCTGTACCTGTGTGTGTGTGTGTGTGTGAGCAGTGACCCCTCACCTCCCACCACTGCAGGTCGACCTCGGCACGCGTCAGCTCCACCACGTCTCCCACAGACAGCGCCAGCGGCTGACCGAACGCCAGCGGCGGCGGAGGGAGACCGTAATAATCCACACACACCTCCATCTTCGGCAGACCTGATCGAGACACGTGAGTGTGTGAGGACACGGACCAGTGTGTGTGTGTGTGTGTGTGTGTGTGTGTGTGTGTGTGTGAGGACACGGACCAGTGTGTGTGTGCGTGAGGACACTGTGTGAAGTGTGCATACCTGGTTTGGCCTGTCTTTGAGATGCCAACCTCATCGTTTTATTCTGAAGCAACATGAAAATACACTTCAACACACAAACAAAACGCTCATACTGATGATTACACAAATAAACTTCATCTGCAAATCATTATATTATATTATATTATATTGATTATATTATATTATATTATAATAAATAAATGGTCAGAAATAAATAAAGTTGAAAAAAAAATATTTTTGGATAGGTTTTTGTTTATTATATTATATTAAGTAAATGGTCAGAAATAAAGTAAAAAATAATATTGGATACGTTTTTCTATATTATATTATATTATACTATATTATAAATGGTCAGAATTAAAGTTTAAAAAAATTGGTAGGGTTTTTTTATTATATTATATTATATTATATATATTATTATTATATTATATTATATTATATTATATATTATTATATTATTATTATATTATATTATATTATATTATATTATATTATATTTAAGCTGTTTAAATGTCAAATGATTGAATTTAGGGTCCCTTTTACAGTATGTAAATGGGCTTATCACATGTTTGTGTGTTATCATATGTGTTACAACAACAGGACATGCTGTAAAGAAATGAAATAAAAGTTTACACAACATAAAAATCTACAAAAAGTAAGTGGCACAAAAATAACTGAGTAATTTGGATGCACAGACCTTCTTGAGCGTTCCTGACAGTTCTGTGGAGTGAACGAGAAGCACATGTGAAGTCGACTGAAAGAACACCATCAACACGTTACACTCTCACATGCTTTGTGCCTGTTTTCTCACCAGAGTTTCGTCCACACGCAGGAACTCGACCCAGACACTCTTTATGAGCAGCCATCTTACAGCGCGAGCAGCGGTAGCCCTGGTAGAAGATCCCCCTGAAACACACACACACACACAGAGAGAGACACACACACACACACACACACACAGAGAGAGAGAGAGACACACACACACACACACACACGTAACAAAGATGAACACACTCTCATTTATATCTTACAGGAGACACATCTACATTTGACTTCATCTTCTGAGTTTGATGAGCTCGATGAAACTCGAAATGAAATGATGCTGCAACTTTCACAGCTCAGAACTTCCTCCTGGACTAAAAAGAGCATTTACTGAAACCGAGCTGTGAAGCGGTGTGGTTATTACCAGCAAACCCTATAAACCTAATAGAACCTGCCCTTTAACTGAAATATGAAATATTCAAATATGAACATTAGATAAAAAACCTGAATGGAAATGAGAAAAGTTGCCTAGGAATCTAAATTAAAAAAGGGAAGTAATTAAGTAAGAAATGAGTTAAACAAAGTAAAACTGCAACAAAAGTGCATAAAAATTATAAAAATATCAAAATTATTAAATCTTAAAAATGTAAACTATTAAAACATTCTCATTTACTGAAATAAACTATAAATAGTTATAGTTTATATAACTAGAAACTAGAAATAAAATATAAATATTAGATGAAAAATTTGAAATGTTGCCTTGGAAACTCAATGAAAAAAGGGAAGTAATTAAGTACGTAAAGAAATGAGTTAAACTAAGTAAAACTGCAACAAAAGTGCATAAAAATGATAAAAATATCTGAATTATTAAATCTTAAAACATTCTCATTTACTGAAATAAACTATAAATAGTTATTAATAAATAGTAATTATAAACTAGAAATAAAATATAAATATTAGATGAAAAACTTCAATGAAAATTAGAAATGTTGCCTTGGAAAATAAATTAAAATAAATAAGTTCAAGTCCTAAATTAATACGTTAAAGTACTAAAATGCTAAAACTAAGCAAAAACTAAGAAAAATGACAAAATTAGTCAAACTTAAAAACTTCAACTAAAATTAAAATGAACAATAAAAATGAATTAAAAACTA
This sequence comes from Aspiorhynchus laticeps, assembly GCA_023376895.1. Lineage (NCBI taxonomy): Eukaryota > Metazoa > Chordata > Actinopteri > Cypriniformes > Cyprinidae > Aspiorhynchus > Aspiorhynchus laticeps. Next base: position 47,909,021 of record CM041797.1, on the reverse strand, counting down.
AAAAGCACTCTAATAGCATACTGATAATCACAATAAAACAGCTAAAAGTCATGTGCGAACTTTTCTATTTCAGAATGATTAATGTATCAATAAAAATAACAAATAACAAAAAATACATTAAAAATAATGCTCTAACAGTATATTGATAATATTAAAATAAATAAATATATTTTTTTGTTTATTATATTATATTAAGTAAATGGTCAGAAATAAAGTAAAAAATAATATTGGATAAGTTTTTCTATATTATATTATATTATACTATATTATAAATGGTCAGAAATAAAGTTTAAAAAAATTGGTAGGGTTTTTATATATTATAATATATTATATTATATTATATTATATTATATTATATTATATTATATTATATTATATTATATTATATTATATTATATTATATTTAAGCTGTTTAAATGTCAAATGATTGAATTTAGGAAACTAAGCAAAAACTAAGAAAAATGACAAAATTAGTCAAACTTAAAAACTTCAACTAAAATTAAAATGAACAATAAAAATGAATTAAAAACTAAAAAGCACTCTAATAGCATACTGATAATTCTACAATAAAACAGCTAAAAGTCATGTGCGAACTTTTCTATTTCAGAATGATTAATGTATCAATAAAAATAACAAATAACAAAAAATACATTAAAAATAATGCTCTAACAGTATATTGATAATATTAAAATAAAATACATTTCTGGGACTCTCCCGAGTCAGAAAACAAAATGTATCAAAACAAGAAAAAAATAATTGCGATTAGTTATCATAACTCCAAATTCAACATTAGAATAACTAACAATGCGTTGTTTCAACTTAAAAAAGTAATCGTTCATGCGTGCCTTAAAAATATATATTTTTTAACTTTAGTTAAGTTGGATATTTAAGTTATCTCAACACATTTTAAGTAGTTATAATTAATTGCAGCAGCATGTCATGTGTGTTGAGCAGAAAAGAGCAGCTCATTCACTCACGAAGACTGGAGTGAAACGACTGATTTAAAGAGATGATGTTCACCTGAGGAGCATCTGACAGGCTTTGCATGAGGTGGTGTCCTCAAAACAGTGCATCTGGAAGTCATGACCGTTAGCCGTGCCGTTCTCTGGACACATGTTGGACCTAAAACCACACCACATAAGGTTTCTGCCGCATAATACATATTTAACAAGCTGCAATTGTGAGCTGAGTATATGAGCGATGGACTCACAGCGCCATCTCAAACTGCTCCAGCCACTTCTTCTTCAGCTCTCGCGTCTTAAAGTACAGATCGTAGCCGCCCTGACCGTACAGATCCATCAGCAGGAAGGTGTGCGTCCACTGTAAATACACACAATCAAGCGTCAGGTACAGGTGTGTGCTGATGATGAAACACTGTGAGCTGAGAGGAGGTGTGGAACCTTCTTGCTGTCTTTCTCTCCTGTCGGCTCGTCTCTCAGCTGATAATGCTGAAGCTCAATCAGCTCCTTTAGATCCAGACTCTCGCCCCTGCTCTTCTTACACACTAACAGTGCCTTGTCGAAGAGGAAGCCGTACCTGCACACACACACACACACACACACACACAGTGTTACACACACTACACACTAACAGAGCCTTGTCGAAGAGAAAGCCGTACCTGCACACACACACACACGCACACACACACACCACACACACACACACACACACCTGTCCTGTTTGGATTTCTTCTCCAGACTGCAGATCTTGAATTCTCCATCTATTTTGGGTCGTCCGTATAACGCCAGAGACTGAGACTAAATGGAGAGAGAGTCTGAATCAGCTTCAAACACAAATTAATCAGAATCAGAGTTCAGCGCTGAAATTAATCGTTCTCAGGTGCTTCTTTACCATGTTCTCGATGCACAGCTGAAACGTTGTGATCTGACGGATGATCTCATTGTCTCTCTTCACCTCGTTCACACACTGAGCCAGATCCTACACACACACACACACACACACACACACACCAGCAGCATGTTCATTCATCTAATCATACATCCAATTCATGTTCATGAGCTTTTCTACTCATTTTACCCCTAGTTGGCGCTCTCACTTCACTGCACATTTTGATCAAAATACCCACAAAGTTCAGACTCAATGCACAAATGTTGTGACAAAATATCTTTGCATCATTATTTGGTGTCTGATTCATTTGTGTGTTACAGGTAAACAGTTTTGAAGATTCAGCAGGAGCATTTTCATCGGTCAACCACAGTGTAACCGGCACTGAGACTGCACCTCTATTTACATTCACTGATATGATTTTTCAAGTTCTCCATCATGAACAGTGCGTGAAGCATGTTCCTTCATCATATGAACCTCTGAATGTCTACTGAAACATCTCTCTATCCCTTGTTTTACTATTGCACATGCTAAACACACACACACACACTCACCCTCATGGCATCCAGTGCTGTGCGCAAGTTTTCCTTCTCTTGTTGGTCCACCGTGTGTTTCACGAGCTCCTGAGACACACACATGCATTTTGGGGACATGATTAATAAAGAAGACTTTAAGGCAAGACAGTACAGGTGAACAGGGTAAACATTGTATCTATTTCACTATACTAAACCAGCTGATTAATCACAGTACTTTAAGACAACTGTTTTGTATTATTTGCAAGTTTTCTGGAATTATATAATATTTAACACACATTTGCATTCATTTCCAGAATATTAATCTGAAGATTGGATAAAGCCAGATCCATATTTCTAGTTAGATGTTCTTATATTAGAGGTAGAGGTTTTTCTAGAGTGGATTTTGGATTTCTCTTTTTATTTTACACCATAAATCAGAAAATACTGTCTACAAATAGAAAACAAATACATTTTCACCATGTTTTCAGGAATAAAACATTGTATAAATTAGTGTGAATGAAATATGAACAAACCCCTCAGTAAAAACCTTCAGAACATAGAGAGGAATAAAACTATTAAATTTGGTGTGTGTAAGTGCTGCTGAAGTAGAGAAAAAACTCACAGCGTTTAAAGATATGTATTATTTACCATCTGTTTAAGATTAAAATGTTGTATAAATCAGTGTGAATGATATATGAACAAATCCTTCAGTAAAAACATTCAGAATATAGAGAGAAATAAAGCTATTAAATTTGGTGTGTGTAAGTGCTGCTGAAGTAGAGAAAAAACTCACAGCGTTTAAAGATATGTATTATTTACCATCTGTTTAAGATTAAAATGTTGTATAAATCAGTGTGAATGATATATGAACAAATCCTTCAGTAAAAGCCTTCAGAATATAGATAGGAATAAATCTCTAAGTTTTGGTGTTTATAAGTGCTGCTGAAGTGGAGAAAAAACTTTTAAAGATATGCATTGCTATTAAAAATCTACACACACAAATAGATAAAGTGCGATAAAACACTTATATGTGCATTTTGGATGTTTTCTTTCTACCAGTCTGAAATGAAATGTGTACCTCAAATGCAATGCAAGTAGATTTGGATAAAAAAAAAGTGTCTGCAAAATGCATAAACTGAAATATTACAAATTAAAATGATTGCGTTCCACTAGTCTGAAAGAAGACAAGCTATAGAAGCAAAAACTGAGTTTTTATTGCAAATCACATTATAATTTTAAATCCTAGTCCAAAAAGCATCTTCATTAGCACATGTGACTATACAACTTACAGTTTGTATTTATTTTTATCTAATTAGCATAATTAAAGAACCACAAAAGTCTCGGGTGTGTCCTCATTTCCACAGACGTGTGTGTTTGTGTTGTTCTGTACAGGTTTGTCTGTGCTTATGAGGGTTAGATCTCACTAATATAGTGAAATATCACGTGTGTGTGTGTGTGTGTGTGTGTGTGTGTGTGTGTGTGTGTGTTACCTGCAGGAGCAGATGATACTTCAGGACTCTCTGCAAGGGAACCATCAGCAGATCTCGCAGTGAAAACCTGCCGCTGTTGGCTCGCATCGAACACTCCTAAATATGAGCAGGTTTGCTAAATGAGATCACTGATGCTCTGTAGCGCTGGCTTTCGGTTAGCCAGATGTATTTATATCAGGTTAAATGCATCTGTGGTCTGTGTGTTTCTGACCTCCAGTTTCATCTTCACGTCTTCATGCGTGCTGGTGAGTTTGTCCAGATGTTTGGTGGCGGCTTCCACCTGACTGCAGTAACGTCCGTACAGCAACAGTCTACCACACACACACACACACACACACACACACACACACACACACAAAGATCCGTATTGTCCATCAGAAAACATCCTTTCATTCACATACTATATGTTGCAATGAACCTCAATGGGGAAACAATTAGTGTGTAAATCATTCGTAAATGATTCAGTCAGGATTGCGTAAGAGTGGTTTTACAAGTGATGTTGACACAAATTTCTGCTCATGTTTCATAAATGACGTTCAGTATGAATAAATCAAGTGTTGTTGAATGAATCAATGAATCACTGATGCAGTGACTCACATATAAAGAGAGTCACTTGTTTAATTCCTAAATAAATCAGTTGTTGAACGAATAACATAATCAATGATTCAACGACTCACTCATACAAAGAGTCACTTTTTTATTCCTAAATGAATTAGTGTTGCTGAACAAATAACGGAATCAGTGATTAAATGACTCAACAAATAATTCAGTGATTCAACAAATAATGGAATCAGTGTGTCCGTTTTTTATTCCTAAATTAATTTGTGTTTTTGAACAGATCTCTGAAGGAATGATCCAGAGACTCATTTAGACAATCACCTTTTTATTCGTATATAAATCAGTGTTGTTGAATGAATAACAGAATCAATGATTCAATGACTCATTCATATACACAGTCAATTCTTTATTCCTAAATTAATTAGTGTTGATGAACGAATAATGGAATCAACGATTCAGTTCATTTGTATTATTTTTAATTCCTAAATGAATCAATGTTGTTGAACAAACCACTGAATCAATGACTCCTTTATAAAGGCAGTCACTGTTTTAATTCCTAAATGAATCAGTGTTGTTCAATAAACCACTGAATAAATGATTCACTGACCAGTCCCTTATTACATTCCTAAATGAATCAGTGTTAATGAACAATTCACTAAATTAATGATTCAATAACTCACTCATAAAGACAGTTACTTGTTACTTTCCTAAATTAATCAGTGTTTATGAACAAATCAGTGAATCAATAATTGAATGTTCAATGTTAAACAAACCACTGAAGTAAATGACTCAGTGACTCACCAATTTAGACACTTGTTTTGTTCCTGAATGAATCAGTGCTGAATAAATGAACCAGTTGAATGAATGATTAATTCACAGATTCAATGCTGATTGCTCTTTCAGAGCTCATGAGTTTGACTGAAAGCCTCAGTTATGTTCCCTTATGTTGAGTTCTGTGCATGCTGTACCTCTCCTTGTAGTCGATGAAGATCTGATAGAGATTCTCGGCTCGTAAATGCAGTATGGACTCCTGCAGCTCGAGAAAAAGAGAGCTGTGGGTCTTGGCCAGATCCTGTGAGAGAGGACGTGGATTACTGAGCTGATCGGATGAACCCGAGACACTGATGATGATGACTTAGAGACTTACTTGAATATTAATGAAGATGTTCTCGATGTCCACGGGCTGCAGGAAAGGCTGCAGTGGTTTCAGAAAGTGCTACGGACAGACAAATGAACACAACAGGACGTGTGTGTGAGTCACGTGTTCATCGTTCGAGTGTATTTGAGAGAAGCTCGTGGTTAAAGCGACCCTGCTGCTGAAACACTTTCGGTTTCAGGTTGACTGACACGTTTCTCTCCTCATCAGATGAGATTGTGAGAGAGTCAGTAAACCACAGCACCTGCACATCACAGCGGCCCAATGGTCAGACCCTCAGAGGCTCTGGGTTCGGCTCCGGAGCGTGAGATCATTCAGAGAGTCATAAAAATACTAACAATAAACACGAGGCCCTATGAAACCTCAAGACGCGTGTTTTCTGTTTTAATGGTTTAATTAAACCTCAATTCAATTTAAATTAAATAGAAAACATGTCTAATCAGTTGAGTTTATAATTTTATTTATTATTATTATTATAATTTTTTTTCTTTCCTCCGAAATTGTCTTTTACTTTTTATGGATTCTGTGTCTTACTATTTCATACAAAGTTATCATCAAAAATTATATATATATATATATGTGTGTGTGTGTGTATTTTAACTTTACTATTTCTAATATTTTTACATGGATAATTTGTTTTAATTTAGTATTTTTTCCAAATTCTCCTGAATTAATATTAATATTAATAAACCTTATTAATAAATAAAAAAAATATTATCAAACGTTGTTAATCAAATTATTCATAAATCTTTAACAATTTAGTAATTTACTAAAATGTTTATTTAATTATTATTGTAAA
>CM041797.1:47857658-47887658 GCA_023376895.1 Aspiorhynchus laticeps | reverse complement strand
GGAGCAGCCACTGGACGGTACTTGCTAGGAGCCGTCTCTTGGGGGCGCTCTTGAGAGCTGGACGGAACCAGCAGGGGCTCTGGAGAGCTGGACGGAACCAGCAGGGGCTCTGGAGAGCTGGACGGAACCAGCAGGGGCCCTGGAGAGCTGGACGGAACCAGCAGGGCTCTGGAGAGCTGGACGGAACCAGCAGGGGCTCTGGAGAGCTGGACGGAACCAGCAGGGGCTCTGGAGAGCTGGACGGAACCAGCAGGGGCTCTGGAGAGCTGGACGGAACCAGCAGGGGCTCTGGAGAGCTGGACGGAACCAGCAGGGGCTCTGGAGAGCTGGACGGAACCAGCAGGGGCTCTGGAGAGCGCAGTCGAGGAGCGGGCACTGGAGAGCTCTGGCCATTAACGCCTATTTGGCTTGCCATATTCCTTGCCGGCTGGCAAGGGAGAGCCGCGTCCTGCACCTCCGCCACTGCGGCGAGCCCACAGAATTCCCCGGCGTACTCCATGAAGGGGAGGTCCTTCCCGATGAGGGCAAAGAGGCGGGCGGCGAACTCCATCCCGTCCTTCTCGTCTTTTTGGGTCCAGTCTTCTGTCACGATCCACTCTGGAGAAGGAACGAGGAGGCAAGGAACTTCAAATGAACGTAACTTTTAATAATCAAAACAAAAGGAATCACAGGAGGCACAGGAACACATAGAATGACGTTAAGACTGGACACAGAGGCAGGGAAACACAGGGCCTTTAAAGGGGAGACTAAAGTGGATAATTACTAAAACAGGGCTGGGGACTAATCAACTAAAGACACAGGGCTGGGAACTGATAATACAAATGAGGACAGGAACAGGAACTAACCAAATAAGGGCACGAGAGGAGGGGAAAACACGTGACATGGGGAACACAGGTCTGACAGAGACATTGTCATGTTAGAATAGAAAAGAGTCCAAACTGTTGCTATAATATTAGATAATATTACACAATTTCCTAGAATATCATTATATGCTTTAACATTCAGATTTGTACTCATAGAAATTACTAAAGTAGTCAAACCTGTTCATTAGAAGGGGGTGCCAATACTTTTGGCAATATAGTGTATATGGCAGATTGTTCGCTTCAAAGTGACTCCCAGTCAGGTTTATATTTTACCTGGGAATCAAACCCACCTCGAGATGACTAGAATCACGTCGGACCAGTTACAGGGTCGTTATCTGCTAATTTCTCACACAACCAGCAGCTTGAGACGAGCTGATGCTGTTCTGAGAAACTCTGAATGTGTCTCAACCTGCAGACCGAAGCCCTCGCTTCACACCGAGATTCCTGCACTGTGATTGGCTGAGAGAGGAGACAGCGGCTGCAACAGCCAATCAGAACACAGTGCCTCAGGTGCCTCCATCAAAGTGGAGAGAGAGAGAGAGAGAGAGTTCAACAATATTAGATAAAAACAACTGATGAATGAAACATAAAGAAAGAAAGACAGACGAGCTGATACGAGAAAATACGAACGGGACTTTAGCAGCACAGGTAGGAATCTAAAAGAGAATTTGGCTGCACTACCCTGTTGAAAAACACAATAGAAAATGTAATGGATTTAATGGTTATAATGGGAATTGTATTGGTTTTAATGGAAACTATAATGGTGTCTACTGGTATGTGATGGATTCTATTGGTGGGATGTTAAATCCTATTGGGAAAATACCCAAAACACACTACAAAAAGGAATTTTGTAATGGTTTTACTGGAAAAAGCTAATGGTTTATAATGGTATTTTAATGGAAACCATTGGAATTTCTGTGATGGTTTCTATTGTTTTTTTCAGCAGTGTAGATGAAAACATGAACTGAAGTTTAATTTTGTGTCATCGTGACTTTAAACTTAAATTAAATACCTACCTTTTATTCTCTAGTTTAACAGAAATGCATCTGTAAAAGAACTGATATGTGAGAAATTGTAACCAAACATAACTATTTAATCTCTAAAAGAAATATAACAATATTTCGTCTATCACATCCACATAGAAAGTCCCTTACAGCAATGATTAGGCTATAGATTAGAAGAGACTTCCTTTCTAAATCATGTCAGTTCAGTTTTGAAGTGCAATAGCATTACTGTTGTGTATGCATATTAACACATACATTTCCTACAACATTGTGTTAAATTAAAATGAACTGCATAGAGTTACAATTAACGAGATCGCTGTTGGATATGTCAATATCTCGGTTGCGCAGCTCTAGTTGCATTTTATTTATTTTTTTGTATTATTATTTCTTTTTTTTTTCCCCGCATCAGATGCATTTTGCCATCTCTGAGCTCTGTGTTTCTGTGCACTAGAGCTGATGAAGCAGACTGTCAGTGTGTTTGAGTCATGAACAATCGCTCGATCGCGCGCTGGCTGACTCAGATCGGTCTGCCGCAGTACACGAGCGTGCTGGAGAAACACACCTACGGCCTCGAGGTACGCACGCGATTGTGTTATTCACTGTGCCTATAACACTCCAGTTGATATTTCATAAAACTATGTTAAAATGCATTAGTCATATTCTTTTCACAATTATTATTACACATGGGCCTGGTTTCACAGACAGGGCTTAGACTAAACCAGGATTAGGCTATAGTTCAATTAGGACATTTAAGTAATTTTTATTAACATGCCTTAGAAAAAACATTGCGGATGTGCATCTTGAGACAAAACAAAGGCACTGATATGTTTTAAGATCAGTCAGTACAAGTTTATTTCAGTTGAAACAGCTCAGATTTACATTTTAGTCTGGGACTAGCCTTAAACCTTGTCTGTGAGGTGTTTATTAAAGCTGCAGTCCGTAAGTTTTGCCTCTTTGTCGCCATCTCTGTTGAAAACCTGGTATTGCAGCCAGGTGTGGAATTATCTTTATTACGTGTGTTGTGCTTCGGCACGGCTTCATCTAATGTTTAGAGGTGAATGTGTAGCTGTTAGTCACCGCACCGGTGTGAATCAAACACTTAGTAATCACAGATTCTAGCTACGTCTTGAATATATGACCCAAATCAGAATTAGCACCGTATATTGTCATCTGAACAAGTAACAATCTGCCACGTTTGTTCTGACCAACTGAGGAAAAAAGCATTACCATAAATCATGCTGCAATGGTGATTAAATCTAACGATCGGTTAGCTCATATCACATCAAACCATGCAAAGTATTATTATTGCTATACTTTATTCTCAAATTATTAATGTTAACAACATCAGCATTGCGTGACTATGGGTATAGTGTGTATTAGCGTGTAGATTTCAATTTCTGTACAGTCTAATATCTAATCGTCATGTCATTCAAATTTCATATTAATAAATTATTTTAATCCCAAAAGCAAACTATGCTCCTTCGAACTGGTTTTGTTTAAAATACAAGTCTTGTGTAATCCCAGGCTATCTGTAATCAGAAGCACGTTTAAAACTGGAATATAATTTAATTTCATTCACATGTGTTTCATAAACACATAATCCTTTCTGGATCACAATCCTCCATCAAAATAAGTTTAATTATTCTAGCTGCTGTGAGAAAAGGCTATAAACGATCTGCAGGATCCTCACATGTGATATAGTCTACTATCCGGGACTCAATCTTCATGTTTACAGACGTGACGTAATGACGCAGCATGCTCGAATCTCCTGCAAAAACCTACCGCAACACTCAAATTAGAAAACATTATTATAAGATAACCGCTGTGAATCGGGCTAAAGTAAGGCGATAGTTTTGAACACTGGCTGGTTATGTACTTTCTCAAATATTGATTTCGGATCATTTTTAACCCAAAAAAGTTACGGACTGCTGCTTTAATTGAGGGACTATATGGAATAATAATTTGTCGCACAGCAAGACTATTGTAGATGAGTTTGTGTCTTCATCAGGTTTGTAGAAATGTGTCTCTGCATCAGTGTCTCAGCAATGGATGCTCTGCAGTGAATGGGTGCCGTCAGAATGAGAGTCTGATAAAAACATCACAATAATCCACAGCACTCCAGTCCATCAGTTAACATCTGGAGAAGACAAAAGCTGAAACAAATCCACGTTTTTAACTCAAATACAAGTCCATAATCCATAATAACTCTTCCTCCAGTGAAAGTGTTCTGGTCTGAATCAGGAGAGAAATCTGCATCAGATCAAGCAGCGTTTACAAGCCAAAACAGCTCTAAACAAATATGTGGCTGGACTTTGATGTGAGAGACAACAGCAGATGCACTTTTTAACTGGAGGAAGAGTTATTATGGATTATTAAACATCTTAATGCTGATTTGTTTCATCTTTTGTCTTCTCCAGATGTTAACTGACGGACTGGAGTGGTGTGGATTATTGTGATGTTTTTATCAGACTCTCATTCTGACGGCACCCATTCACTGCAGAGCATCCATTGCTGAGACACTGATGCAGAGACACATTTCTACAAATCTGATGAAGAAACAAACTCATCCTGATCTCGGATGGCTTCAGGCTGAGGACATTTTAAGCAGATTTTTATTTTTGGGTGAACTACTCTTTTAAATAGTGAAATGCTGTGTGTGTGTGTGTGTGTGTGTGTGTGTGTGTGTGTGTGTGTGTGTAGGGTCTCCTATTAGTAACAGAAGATGATCTTAGACTGATGGGAGTTGAAGATCCAGATCACAGAACAACCATCATAAATCAACTACAGAAACATCAGCCTGAGAAAGGTGAAAACACACACACACACACACACACTCTCACACAGACACACACACACACACACACACACACACACCACACACTCACTCACACACACACACACACACACACACACACACAGACACACACACACACACACACACACACACTCACCACAAGTTGGTTTTTGTGGTTTATGGGGACTCTCCATAGGCGTAATGGTTTTTATACTGAACAAACTGTGTGTGCTATTGCCCTACACCAACCCTACACCTAAACTTAGCCCTCACAGAGATTTTCAAAAAACACACCATTTCAGTATGTTTTTTAAGCCTTTTGACATTACGGACATAGACAGTGTCCTCATAAACCACCTTCATATTGTAATACCTCTGTCATACCCATGTTATTATACATATTTGTGTCCTCATAAAACACATAACACCACACACACACACACACACACACACACACACACACACACACTCACACAGACACACTCTCTCTCACACACACACACACACACACACACTCTCACACAACACACACACACTCTCACACACACACAGACACACACACACACACACACACCACACACACACACACAGACACACACACACTCACTCACTCACTCACTCACTCACAACACACACACACACACTCTCACACACACACACACACACACACACACACACACACTCACTCACACCTCACACACACTCACTCTCACACACACACACACACACACTCACACAACACACACACACACACACACACACACACACACACACACACACACACACACACACACACACACACACACACACACACACACACACACACACACACACACACACTCACACAGATACACACACACAAATGCAACTCACTCTCTCTGTCTCCTCAGAGAATAACTCTGCAGTAATGACTGGCACTATGAGCCGTAAGTACTCATCTCTTGACCTGCTCAAACCCACCACTGACCTCTTCCGTCACAGCATTGTGCCGCGGCTGCGTCGCCGTGACAACCACAGAGTCTCCGCCTCCTGCCTCCAGCTCCCATCCCACACCTGTGACGAAGACCACGCCCCCTCCACCAAACACAAACTCAGGTGCCCTTATGACCATATTTAATTCATCCTTATTACTGATTAAATACATGGACACTAACCAAGTGCCAAGAGCAAGTAAAACTGGCTTCGGTGAGTAAAATATTAATTTGCATGGTTTGCATGCATGGAATTTATTGAATTATAGTTAAACAGCAATGATTAGACCTTAATTTGAATGCAGTCACGAGTTATCTGTGTCACCAACAATGCAGGATAATATAATCTAATATAATATGCAAATACCAATCATGAAGCCAGTTATGTTGTTAATCTCAGATTTATGTGGCGGTTAAACTTGTGGCCACAAATAAACTAGGCCTTTCTTATGTTGGTCTCAAACCCCTATTCAAGACGGTCTTAATTCTGTCATCAAACTAAAATTCAATATAATTCAATATAATAAGACAATAACTATATAACATTTAAACATACAATTAAGTGTTCAACCGAGTGCATAAGATAGGAGTACTTTAAAAATGTGTTTTTGCTGAATTATCCGTGAATTGTTTTGTTCACATTTTGCTGAGGTCTCTACAGCTGCTTCCACTGTGACAACTTACCCCACATACTGTATCCTTCAATAGCATAGCAATGCATTTACTTTAAAAAGGTGATTTTGAAGGCATTTGCTTTCTAAATAAATAGAGAAATGAATGAATGAATAAATAAATACATAAGTCCCAGAGAAATACTCATTTGAGGAAAAACATGTGACAACATGCCCCTGTCTGCCCTATAAAAGTAGAGGTAGAGGTATAACTGTCTTTGCTCTGCCTCTCATATTCTTTGGTGATTTGAAGAGCAACATGTCTCAGCTCACACCGTGGATTCTTTCATGTGAACGCGGCGTCTTGCGCAACGCGCGCGTCTCTGGTTAAACGCAGCTGAACGGGGCGTCGTCGGATCAAGCCGGTGTTGTGCCGAATTCTGCACCCCTTCCAGATTATGCACCCCCTCGTTGAAATCTGATTGCCTAATCCCAACCCCACCCCTAATCCCAACCCCACCCCACCCCCACCCCCACCCCCACACCTACTCCTAAACCTACCAATACTGGGGTTAGGATTAGGGGTGTGCGCGGAATGCGCGGAATGCGGCGCGTGTGTGAACTCGTTGTCTGAGAGCGATCCGCTGTGGAAGAAGAAACATTAGGATCGTGATGATCTCCCGCTGAGGAGCTTTCTCTGGTTTTCAGGTGAGTTTCTGAACTGTTAATGATTATCCCGCTGTTTGCGATGGGAAGGGCACACTGCTGCTCGGACCTTTGATACACCACACAGTCCTGCAAGTTACAGCAAGCTCGAGTTTTAGAGACTTTAAGTAAGTTTGCATCTGTTCTGCATTGATTTGTTGTGGGTTGTGAACTCATTATTAAACTTTGAGTTTGTAAACATGAGCTGTTATTACACCTAGAATCCAGATGAAGGTGATAACATGGTGTTATGATCGTATAGTACTTTATATGGTACTTATACTCCAAAATAACATTTGTTTGGTTACACTTTATTCTAAGGTGTCCTTTGTCACAATGTAATTATACATTGTACTATATTAACAAACATGTACTATAGGCCTGTGGTTAGGATTAGGGTTACTTGCATGTAATTATGCATAATGCATTGTTATATAGTAAGTACATGTGTAACAAGAAGACTTTAAAATAAAGTGTAACCCATGTTTTAGTGTAGCTTTATCTGGATCTCTGTCATTAGGGCATGGCTATAAGGAAAGTGCATTAAAGTGAGCTCCTATAGCTGGAGTGTTAATAGTGTTCGGGGGGTTTGAGAGACCCAACCTTGAATCCAGAAGGTCAGGAAGGGCCCATAACATCCGTTTCCATGGCAACCAATCCCAGGACATTCCCTGATGTCCAGAGGACACAATGCAGTGGGAAGGAAACGCCATTAAAGTGATATTGAAAAACAGTGATCTGGAGAGCGCTCTCGGAGGTCTTCACTGAAGCGCTGGGGTTTTACTGAAGGAGAGTTTGGGACGGTCAGCGCTCGGAGCAGACGGAGGGTCATGTTGTTCAGTGTTTAATCCCTGCAGTCCGTGTGGATGTGTAACACTTCAGGACGGTCAGCGTGAAGAAACTGAAGATCTGTTTTGAGCATTGTTTCTTTTCTTCTGATGTGTCTGTGTCAGGTAAGAATATAAATAAATACATCAAGGCAGGACACCACAGGTTGAATTGATAGCTTTCAGTCATGTGACCGGCTCGAAGACTTGGAGCACAAAACATCCATAGAACTGCAGGACAAGCGTGTTTCCCCAGCCGTAAATATTTAGATCACCTCTCAAAAGAATAAAACAAAGGTATTTCTGAACAAAATGCAAGTTTTGGCCATTTGCAATCCATATTAAGCACCCGCGGCAATATTTCAATCATTAAACAGTGCGACAAAACGTTGTAAAAACACTTAAAGTGCCTTAATATATTTAAAACAGAGTAATATTAAAATATCAAATTCAGTATTCACCATATTAATGATGCATAGTTTACACAGGCAAGCAGATGAGGACGGTGTTGTGCCCAATTCTGACCCCTGCCAGATTATTACCCCCCTATTGGTAGGTTTAGGGTTAGGGTTAGGGTTAGGGGTTAGGATTAGGGTTAGGGTTAGGGTTAGGGGTTAGGATTAGGCAATCAGATAGCGATTTCAACGAGAGGGGTAATAATTTGTCAGGGGGTTAAAAATGGGCACAACACCGGAATATGAACACAATCCGCTTAACAGTTCAGTGTTTCCCTTCTAATGGTTTTCTATGGGAAGCATTTAACGTGAAACTTTGCACATTGTGTTTATATTATGTCTTTATCTTCTTGCCTGTACAAAATATACATCATCAATAAGGTGTCCACTGAATCTCGCCTTTTACTACATTATTACTTGATGCAATCTGGGTAAAACTAGCTGGCGGTCAGTGGAGCAAAGCTATGGTGGACGTTCCTATAAGAGTGTGACGTCACGTGAAAACTATCAATAGGGTTATAATGTTATCTAACAGATCTCGCCATATTTATAAAGGGGTCATGAACTGAGAAACCAACATTTCCCTTCATCTTTTGACATATAAGAGCTCATTGTGCTATAAAAACATCCTGAGTTTCAGAACTCAACACTTTCCGTTAGTCTAAAAACAGCTTATATTGAAGCCAGTCTGACAAAACCACAGCGTTTCAGTATATTAATATATGACTGTTTTGCAAGTTTTCTGGAGTTATCTAATTAAACACACACTACTTTGCATTCATGTCCAGAATATTAATCATTGCATAAAGCCAGGTTGAAAATTCTTGCTTGATTTCATTGTCATATTAGAGTTTATGTTTTTTCATATATTCTCCATAAATCAACAAATACTGATAACAACCAGAAAAAAAAAAAAAAATCATCATGTTTTTAGAAACAAAATGTCATATAAAAGTGTGAACTGTGAATAAAATATGAACAAACCCTCAGATTATATATATATGAATACAATTGCAAAGTTTGGTGAACATAAGAAAAAAATAAACTTTAAAGATACATTATTGAAATCTACAGACGCAAATATATAAAGTGCAATAAAATAAACACTTGAATATGCATTTATGATGTGTTCTTTCCACTCGACTGAAAGAAGCCAACATCTCAATGCATGAAAACAACAAAACAATGGTTTGTCTTTAGTGTCTCGCCTTAAATGAACATAACATCTAAATTAACTGATTTTATTCAGATCAAAAATATCATACAAGTTTGTTTTCCACCAAATGTGTTTGTGGATTCACTGCTGTCATCGAGTTACAGCTACATTGCAAATCAACTAATAAAATGTGCACATTGATGCACTAAAAGTGTGACAAATACTGAAATGCATTGTATACAATTGTATTGTTTTGTAAAGAAAGCAACACACATTACGTGTTCTCTGTGTTTTGCGGCAGGAGGAAGAGTGTGACGGCCTTCATCAGTCAGGTGAGAGGATCACGCCGTAGGAAATATCATTTGATTTTATCACTGATAAGGACGCCAGTGCTTTACTGTGTTACTGTGATGTTTGTGAAGATGTTCTCAGGCCTGAAGGACATGGACTCTCTGAAGAAGGAGCTGGAGGAGGAACTCAAACTCAGCGCTGAGGATCTGACGAGTCACGCCTGGTATCACGGACAGCTGCCGCGCGAGGTGTGTGTGGATTATGACCATTTTCATTTCTGGGGGATCTATTACTTTAGGTCAGGGGCAGCCAGCATCAGTCCTGGACAGCTCAGCTCCAACCCTAATCAAACACACCTGAACCTACATTTTAGGATGGACTGCCATTCTGAAATTTAAAAGGCATCAGTATAGTTTCTTGCATGAAGACAATTAATATTATAAATATGAACAAAAATATTATTTGGAAAATATTTTGTTTCTGTCAAGTTACCTTATTACATTTTTTCCTACTCATTATTATACTATTGCACTCTTATATGACTGTATTTTATTTATTAGTTTATATTTTATTTATTCACTAATTCATTGACAGATTTAAATTTCAGTTTTATGTATTTGTTTGTTTTAATTTAATTTAATAATTTAATTTTTATTTAATCACATTTTTATTATAATATTTTTTTTTAATTTTACCTTATTATTTTTTACTCATTCAGTTAGTTTAAATTAAATTTTTATTTATTTTAATCTATTTTTTTATTTTACCTTATTATTTTTTACTCATTCAGTTAGTTTAAATTTCATTTTTATTTATTTTAATCTATTTTTTTTTATTTTACCTTATTATTTTTTACTCATTCAGTTAGTTTAAATTTCATTTTTATTTATTTTAATCTATTTTTTTATTTTACCTTATTATTTTTTACTCATTCAGTTAGTTTAAATTTCATTTTTATTTATTTTAATCTATTTTTTTTTATTTTACCTTATTATTTTTTACTCATTCAGTTAGTTTAAATTAATTTTTATTTATTTTAATCTATTTTTTTATTTTACCTTATTATTTTTTACTCATTCAGTTAGTTTAAATTTCATTTTTATTTATTTGTTTTAATATTATGGATTATTTTGGGTTGTTTTTATTCTTAACTTTTAATAATTTTTTAATCAGTTTATTTCTCTATATGTATTTATTATGCATCTATTATAATTATTTTAATGTAAAGCACGTTGAATTACCTTTTTGAATGAAATGTGCTATATAAATAAATTGTATTTTATTATTTATTATATTTTTTATGTATTCATTCATTCACTTATTTGTTTTAATCTATTTTCTAGTTTTTTTTATTTACCATTAATTTATTTTATTGTTTGTTTCAGTATTGTCTCATGTGTTGATTGTTTAAATCATATTTTGATTGCTATATTTGGATGTGTTTGTGTGTGTGTTCAGGGAGCGGAGCAGCTGTTGAGCAGAGACGGAGAGTTTCTGGTGCGTGACTCCAGCTCCAGCGCGGGTGAATACGTCCTGAGCTGCATGTGGAAAAATCAACCCATGCACTTCAAAATCATACGTGTCGTGCTGCGACCCAAACAGGTACAGCATCCGTCTCAGCGTTTGCTGCTTGTGTCAGATGCTGAGTCTGACGTGTGTGTGTGTAGGGTTACACCCGGGAGCTCTTTCAGTTTGAGAACGATCAGTTCAATAATATTCCAGCCTTAATTCGCTTTCACGTCGGCGGACGGCGACCCATCTCACATTCCACCGGAGTCATCATCTTTCAGCCAATCACACGCACTCTGCCTCTACGAATCATCAGCGAGCGCCAGGCTGCGAGGTCATCAAGCTCCTCCCTCCTGTCACGGGGTCAGAGCAAGAGGCGGAGCCTGAGCTCCTCTCAGAATGACACATTTCAGGTCAACAGCAACAACCTGCTCAGGTAACACACACACACACACACACACACACGCACACACACAACACTCACACTCACACTGCACTCACACTCACCACACACTAACACCACCTCACACTCACACATCACACTCACACTCACACTCACTCACACACAACCACCACACACCACACACACAACACATACACATAAACACACACACACACACACACACACACATACACACACACACACGATCACGACACACACACACAGACTACTGTGTTTCCTTAGTAAAAGTGTTGATTGTGTGCTTCCATAGTAACAGTGATGTAATTGTATAGTTGTCATAGTAATGGTATAGTTTGTGTGTTTTGCCATAGTAACAGTGTTGCGTGTGTGTGTAGTTGTTATAGTAACAGTGATGTGTGTATGTGTACATTTGTCATAGTAATGGTGCAGTATGTGTGTTTGTTGCCATAGTAACAGTGTTCTGTGTGCGTGTGTGTGTGTGTAGTTGTCATAGTAACAGTGATGTGTGTGACTGTAGTTGTCATAGTGATGGTGTAAGGTGTTGTGCATGTGTGTGTAGTTGTCAGAGTGGCATTGATGTGTGTGTAGTTGTCATAGTAACCATTGATGTGTATAGTTGTCCTAGTAACGGTGTTGTGCGTGTTGTGATCAGTAACAGTGATGTGTGTTGTCATAGTAACAGTGATGTGTGTATGTTGTTGTCACAGTAACAGTGATGTGTGTTGTCATAGTAACAGTAATGTGTGTATGTTGTTGTCACAGTAACAGTGATGTGTGTTGTCATAGTAACAGTGATGTGTGTGTGTGTGTGTGTGTGTTAGGAGCGGCAGTCAGCCTGCTAATCTGGAGACAGTGGGGAGACCGTCTCTACAGTCTGCTCAATCTGACAGCAACCTCCGCACAGGTACACACACACACACACACACACACACACGTGAACATATTGAAAAACTGATCTGAGTTCTGATTATCGCACAGAATGATTTGTTGATGTCATGCAGGTGTCCCACAGAGCTGTCTGTCACAGGAGTCCAGCCCCGCCCCCATCTCCCCTGTGTTCCGCACAGGAAGTGAGCCTGTTCTCAGTCCAGCCGCTTCCTGTGCCGCTCCGCCCAGCCAGTCGAGTCTCGGCGGCTGTCCTCTGCGCGGTTCTGATGGACAGCTGTATTCACGAGCACCTCCCAAACCGCTGCGGATCTCCATCGTCTTCACCCCGACTCAACCCGAATCCGGTCCGGAGCCTGACTCCACCGGTCTCTATGGTGAGCTGGTGCCACAGGTGAGAGTTCATGAGCACATGCTATTTAAAGTCAGATTTGATTTACTTGTTTAATACACAATTCTGCTCTAATATATCAGTGATAGGAACAAATACGAGATGAGAGGAAAAAAATATATTCCAGTGCTTTTGCATTTACTTGCAAAACTTTAGCATTTTCTCTGAACAATATTGCGTTATCCCAAGTCTTGTGAGTGAATGCAAAGTTTCTTGTTTCTTTCTTCATATCATTCCAGGGCCCGTATCACAAAACATTTTATTTACCACTAAGAGGTCTCCTAAATAGCAGTAAAAGCTAAGAGTTTTCTTTTAAAACCTATTCACAAAGCTGCTGAGACTAACTTTTACTAAGGAATAGAGAGAAGTCTTCAGCTCAGAGTAAGGGGGCAGGGTTTACCTCGTTGCTATGGATGATGTCAGCATGATTACTAACTATGCACACAGTGATTGGCTGATAGGAAAGGGGAGGGGTCTCTGTCAGATTTATTCATAGAAATATTGTAGAGCACGATATTATGTTGCCATATCCAAATAAAGGGTTAAAAATAAAAATGTTAATTGCCACATTCAAATAAATATTTTTAAATGCAGGATAAGTGTCACTAATTAAACAAGTATATGTTCAGCTTACTGTCAGTCTCTTACATGTGTGCTTCTCATAATAAGTGAATATGCATATAAACAGCCTTTTAATTAACAGAGTTGAATAATCATGGCTGATAGTAAGACATGCAAATGTAAAGAAACAAACATCTGGACACAAGAACATCTGTTATTTCTTGCTCAGCTGGTTAATGAAAACAAGGATATAATCAGAGGAAAGAGTTGGGATAACCTCCGAAACCAAAGGTGATATTTTTTAAAAGGTCATTATCATCAAATGTTTCTAAAATGTTTATATTGCCAGCAACAGCTATATTAGTATAGTTTGTGACTTATGACTCCTCTTCACTGCTCCTAACCTTTCACAGATTTAGGAGCTAGTTTTAACGTTAAACGCTTTGTGAAATACTCTTAAATTTAGGAGTCCTAAATTTAGGATTGACACGCCCACTATTTTTAAGATTTTTTTAAATCGGCAAGTTATGAGCTACTTTTAGCCTTAAGATGTTTTGTGAATACGGGCCCTGATCTGTATGATATATTTATGCAAAATATAAAGAATTTGTATTTTGAAAAACATCTAAAATGGTAACAAACTCACCTTTGACCCCATCTAGGTCCCCAACACCATGTTGCCCAAAGGTCACGCGGCACGTCTCCGTGCTCAGGAGCGATGGACCAGCCGCGCGCGTCTCACCGAGACCAGCTTTGGCTTCCTGGAGGCGCAGAAGCTGGAGGAGGAGTGCAGGGAGAGCGAAAGTATTGAGGAGGAGGAGCGAGACTGGTGTTTCGAGCGGCCGCAGACTGAGACCACATCATGTTTCCGTCTGGATGAGTTCCGCTCGCTCATGCTGCCAGACAACAACCGTCCGCTGGATCAGAGCGTGCTGCTGAAGGTCAAAGAGCTGCTAACGCACACTGACGCCAGGACCACCGCACTGCACATGCTCAGTGTCAACTGCCAGGTACCACACGCCAGAGCCATCATCATTCACTGAAACCATTCAAGCATTTCTGTTATCTGAAGTGAAGCTGAAAGAAAAGACTTCACTTAAACTAAATGAAAATTAGAAATGTTGTGTTGAAATTTTAGTGAAAATCAGCAAAAACGCTGGCGGTGGCTGGCAACTTTTTTCAAAAACTCTGGCAGGGAAAGAGTTAAGGCCATTGCACACTGAGTCCGAAATTTTCGCATGCGTTTTTCCGTTTTTTCGTATTCCCCATCCTTTCCTATCAAAATGCATGCAACGGATGTGAAAATGCAGAAAATCGAACCTGATCCTAATTTTTTTTGACGGACGAAAGTTTCGGAGGCAGTGTGCAAACGTGATTGACACAACGTGAGGTCGTATTTATTTTTTAACGTGCGAAAATTTCGGACTGTGCAGAGACCTTTAAGATCTCATGACTTTGGGATAGATCTTGTTTCTGAAAAGCGGATCAAAATTGATTTTGCTTAAAGCAAGAAAAAAAAATCAGAAAAATAACCTTGTTTTCCCTTTGAATTAATGTTAAGGGCTAGATTTACTAAACAGGGCAAATTAGCGCAATTCCATAAAAGCTCTGATGGGAGGGGAAATTCATGCTTTTTTTCATGCATTTTTTTTCATGCTTTTTTTGGTGATTTACTGACAATGCGCACATTATAGAACACAGACGCAACATCTCATTTCCATAATGACCAGCACAATCTACCAAGAGCAGCACAAATTACAGCCTGCTTTAAGACATGTTTTTTTTGGGCATTAAATACCAGTGAATTGACGAGTGCAAATTCATTTAAATACTCTCCTCCCATAAATTTACCGATCGAAAGGGAAACTCCTACAAATGCATATTCAATAAGGTGAGTTGCAAAAATAACTGTGTCCATGCTTTTTCAGTGCTAATTTCCCACTGTGTGTCTTTAGTAAATCCTGACAGTAGTTTTTTAACGCCAAATGAGGGTTTGCACTGACATAAGCTGATAGTTAATCTGGCCCTAAGTTTTTTAAATATCTAGACTAAAAATAATAAATATTTTAAGTAATTTTGCTTCTCAAGTAAGTGTGTCTTTATTTAAAAATGTTTAAATACTTATACTGCAAAACAAGACAAAATACTAAGAAAATATTTTTTTTGAAATGTAACTGGAAATTATTGAAAATGGAACTAAATTAATTAAACCAAATAGTAATATAATAAATATAATAAAATAAATAAATATTAAATATAATAAAAATTACAAAATTATATAACATAATTACCAAAAAGTAAATAAAAAAAAAAAAAAAAAAAAACTTGCTTTGTGTTTTTATCTCGTTTTTCCATCACAAATATCTAGAAACCTCTAATTCAAGATAAAATTAGTTGAGAAGGAAAATTCTTGAAGACATTGTCTTGTTTCTGAGAAATGTATCAAAATGATGTTTTTTTGAATGTTTATGCCTAAAACAAGAACAAACAGCGAACAAATTATCTAGTTTTCCCATTGAAAAAAAATATATTTTTCTTGTTTTAAGCATACATTTTTCAGAAAGTGAAACTTAATGCATCTCAGTTTTGCATCTCAAGTAAATGTATCTTGATTTAAGAATATTTAGATATGTGTGCTGGAAAACAGGCAAAAATTCTGTTGAACGTAATTTTTCAGTTAATAAAGGCTAAATCAAAATATTAATAAAAAATGTAATCATTTATAAATAGTACTAAAATAACACACATCTCACGAGCCTCTGTCTGCCTCAGGTGGCTCGGGTCACAGGGGTGACGGTGGAGCAGAAGAGGATCATGGGAGTGGAAACCGGTCTGGAGCTCATCACGCTGCCCCACGGAGGCCAGCTCAGACAGGACCTGCTGGAGAGGTGCGTGCTGCTGTGAAGATGATGCTGGTGTTGATGTCATGTGACGCGTGATGACGGCATGCTGTGATTCCCCATCAGGCATCACACTCTGGCTCTGGGCGTGGCGGTGGATCTTCTGGGCTGTACGGGGACGGTGGGTCAGCGGGCGACGGTGCTGCACAGGATCATCCAGCTGGCGCAGGAGCTACGCAACACCACACACGACCTATACGCCTTCTCCGCCGTCATGAAAGCGCTGGAGCTGCCGCAGGTACCTCCTACACTCAGTTCAAATGCAACACTCATTTTGAAGAATATATTAAAGCATAGGATAAAAATGTAACTATTAGATGTCACCATGCTTCCCCAGTTGACTGATTACATTAAGAATTGCAAAACAGTTTTGTATTACAAGTCCAAATATCCAAAAGAAGCATTATCTAATTAAAAACTAACTAATTTGCATTATTTTTCAGAATATTAACCTGAACACTGGATAATGTCAGGCTGAATATTCTTGTTTGAT
This sequence comes from Aspiorhynchus laticeps, assembly GCA_023376895.1. Taxonomy (NCBI): domain Eukaryota; kingdom Metazoa; phylum Chordata; class Actinopteri; order Cypriniformes; family Cyprinidae; genus Aspiorhynchus; species Aspiorhynchus laticeps. The sequence goes on along the minus strand of CM041797.1, from coordinate 47,870,818 downwards.
TTTGTTGTCATATTAGAGCTAAATGGTTTTTACAGAGGGGATTCTGGATTTCTCTTTTTATTACTCGATAAAAATTAAAAATAAAAATAAAAAACTGTCAACAGACAGAAAAAATCACCATGTTTTTTTACGGAGAAAAATTATGTATAAATCAGTGTGAATGATACATGAACAAATCCTTCAGTAAGAACCTTCAGAATATAGATAGGAATGAAACTCTAAGTTTTGTGTTTGTAAGTGCTGCTGAAGTGGAGAAAGAACTCCCAACCTTTAAATATATGCGCTTTCACCATGTTTTTTTTTAAGAATAAAATGTTGTATAAATCAGTGTGAATAATATATAAACAAATCCTTCAGTAAAAACCTCCAGAATATAGATAGGAATGAAACTCTAAGTTTTGGTGTTTGTAAGTGCTGCTGAAGTGGAGAAAGAACTCCCAACCTTTAAATATATGCGCTTTTACCATGTTTTTTTTTTAAGAATAAAATGTTGTATAAATCAGTGTGAATAATATATAAACAAATCCTTCAGTAAAAACCTCCAGAATATAGATAGGAATGAAACTCTAAGTTTTGGTGTTTGTAAGTGCTGCTGAAGTGGAGAAAAAACTCCCAACCTTTAAATATAAGCGCTTTTACCATGTTTTTTTAAGAATAAAATGTTGTATAAATCAGTGTGAATAATATATGAACAAATCCTTCTGTAGAAACCTTCAGAATATAGAGAGGAATGAAATTCTAAGTTTTGGTGTTTGTAAGTGCTGCTGAAGTGGAGATAGAAACTAATTTTGAGAAAACAGCCTATAAAGATATGCATTGTAAATTAAATCTACAGATGCAAATAGATAAAGTGCAATAATAAAATCAGGTGAATGAAATATGAACAAATCCCTCAGTAAACCTTCAGAATATAGAGAGGAATAAATCTCTAAATTTTGGCGTATGCAAGTTGTAACGGCCAAAACTATATATTTGCATGCATCACATTATTGTGCGGTGTGCCCTTTAAGAGACTGATCACTTCACTTATAACGTGCACTATATGGTGATGACGTAGAGGGACTACGTGACTGTGAAATGTGAACCACCACGGATGATAATTCCGCTCTGCCTTCTTGTTATTATTTTGTCTTTATTTTTGTTTGTAATGCCAAGAAAGAGTTAATCTCTCATGTATGAGAGGAGCGCGTTGTCGAATACCAACCATTAAATGTGTGGGACATCAACTTTTCATTTTCCATCTCTTTCATTTCATGGATTTAAAGAGTTATCCAGGTCAGAGCGTTACAAAGTGCTGCTGAATTGGAGAAAAAAAAGAAAAACTTTTAGTGATTTGTATTGTAATTAAAATCTACACATGCAAATAGAGAAACTGTGATAAAATAAACACTTAAATGTGTATTTCTTGTATTTTGTTTTCTTTCCACTAGTCTGATAGAAGACATGATATTGAGCCAAACAGCTCAAAATTGACCAATGCATGAAAAATTATGTTCTTTCTATCATATTAATGTTTGATAAAGAGCTGATAAAAAAAAACAAAAAAAAAACTGTAACTTGAATGCAATGTAAGTCGCTTTGGATAAAAGCATCTGCTAAATGCATAAATGTAAATGTAATATATAAATAATATCACAGGTGGTGAGGTTGGAGATGACATGGAGAGCGCTGAGGCGCAATCACACCGACAGCGCCGTGACGTTCGAGAAGAGTCTCAAACCCTTCATGAAATCCCTGAATGAGGGTGACGGTGAGTGTTTGTGGTGATTCGACAGTGTCTCGTGTTGATGCTGAGCGAGTTTCCAGCGAGTGTTGTGTGTGGTAGATGCCGAGGTGTCGGGGCCGCTGTCTCTGCCGCACATGGTGCCGCTGCTGAGGCTGATGGAGGGCGAGGACAGCGTGGAGTCCACCGACAGAGGCTGCCAGCTGCTCTACAACCTGCTGCAGTCGGCACGCAACGCCGCGCTGCACGCTAACGACTGCACGCAACACGCTCACGGCCTGCTCTCCGGTAAACACACACACAGCCAAATACTCTCAGTGGAAACTAGCTAAAGCCTGCACTGAATGATATCTGTGCAGAAACTATTTTCACTCAGGAATTGCTAGCATATTTGACAAACAATTACAAAGAAACAGTTGAGTTAAATTACACATTGAGTTAAATGTTCATTTTTGATGTAGAAATAGTGTTTTCTTATAAAATGTATTCGAGTAGTCTTTATTTTCAACTTAAAACATTATATATATATATATATATATATATATATATACACACACACACACATATATATATATAATATATATACTTAAAACATTATATAATATATACATATATATATACTTAAAACATTATATAATATATACATATATATATATATATATATATAATACATATACTTAAAGCCCAAATAATCTATATTTTCAACTTATATATATATATATATATATATATTATATAATGTTTTATGTAAAACTGAGCATTTTGAACACTCAGAAATTTAAAAGTGACAATGTCTTTCTAAATTTTTGTTTTGTATGTTTGTCAATGCCAAAAAAGTTTAAATATAGCCAAAATGGCTCCTTGTCAAAAAAAAAAAAAAATATATATATTTCAAGAAACCAGTTACAAACAAGTCACAGCAACAATGAGAAAGTCACTAAGTGAAATAAGCATATTTATTAATATGCTTTAAGATATATTTACACATAAAATCGATAAGTTAGAAAACTTTTTATTTGTTTTATATGTTTGTTAGTCAACCAAACTTGCCAAATGTTAAAATATGTCCAAAATGGCAATTTTATCACAAACAAGTTAAAAACAAGTTGCAGCAACGAGAAAGTTGCTAAGTGTGTATGTCATTGCTTCATATTTGCATTTGATTCACCTACATAAATGTAAAATGTTCAGGGAGAACGTTAGAAGTGATAGTATGTCTTTCTTTTTTTATTAAAAAAAAAAATCACTAAATATATTTAAATATAGCCAAAATACATGTAAGTTTCAGCAAAAATGAAAATCACTTTAATTAGGTAACCAAACTGGCAACACTGACACACATACAAGCAAAGTGCTCTGATTGGTCGACTGACCTGTCGCGCTCTGCCCCCAGCCGGATGGGAGCCAATCCCGGATCTGCTGGAGGTGTTTCAGACGGAGTTCACCCTTCGGCTCTTCTGGGGACAGATGGGGGCCAAAGCCGATCGCAAGGAGCGCTACGCCAAATTCGACAGGATCCTCACGGTCCTCTCCAACAAACTGGAACCGGACGGCAGCTCGGAGGTTTGAGCTCTGCTGGTGAACACGGGACCTGAACCCACATCTGAGTTTATTACTCCTGTGATTTATTGTATATTCAGATTGCAGTAAATGTTAAAACAGACCAGAAAGACTGTCCAAGCCAAAGCAAATTCAGATAAAGGACTTTCAGACATGATGCTGTTGTAAAGGTGAAGTGTGTCCATTCTCTTATTATAAAATGCAATATTTTAACACTGAAAATATGACACGCATCACCTTCAGTTTGTTTACAGTGATGATGATGTTGTTTTAAAGCTGTGATTGTGTTCACACCTGAGTGAAATGTGCCAAATCTATATGCTTAATTTCAGAGGCACGCTTTCTCTTACCGGAAGCATTTCTGACAGTTTATATGTAAAGATTATATTTTAATTTCTTGATGGATTAAAGTGGAAATTAATATATCAAATGAAGTCTTACTTTCAAATATAGTCAGGATTAGGTAAACAGCCTACTCAATGAAATGAAAATGATCAGGACTGAATAAAAGTAAAAAATATAAGGAGTATAGCAGTGGAGCAAGTTAATACATTTTGGTGTAATAAAAATGACTTTTAGATGTCTGTGCAACAATGAATTCATCCCTGGAAAATGTACTGAATTGCATAAGAGTGAATTTGGTTTCACTTTGACTGGGATTTAATAACTGTTGTGCAGCCAGCAGGAGGAGACAAGCACCAAAACACATCCCGCACACCTAAACCCAGCAAACTCACTGTCAGTGTTACCAATTTAGCAATTTTGTGGCTAAATTTAGCAACTTTTCAGACTACCCTAGCAACTGTTTCTTCCAAAAGCACCTAGCAACAAGTTTAGCTATTTTTTATATTTATTTGGCAACTTTTGATAAGTGACTCAAACAATAAAAAGGTATGCATTTTCCATCTAAATTACACAAAAAGGAGGAAACCAAAGATGCCTAGCAGTACACACATCACATGAACTAATTTAGCTGCTATTTGCAATTGTTAAATTTAATAATCATAATAATTGAATCGTTCATTTATGATAGACCTGTTAGTAGCTTGTACCTGTGATTGTTGATCAGTTAGTACACTGTAAGAAAAATATCTAGAAAAATTGAAAAGGTATTATATAGTAATTTTTATCTATTATCCATTGTAACACGAAAACACAAAATACAATGCATAATTTAAAATGGAGGTAAAAAAAACCCCATGAAAAATCAATAAGGAAAATTCCTTCATATTAACAGTAGATTGTGCTCTATTTTTACAGACTTCTCTTAGAGTGTAGCACACTAACTACTAATACACCACTTAAAACTGTAACTGTTCAGAATGTGTAGTATTACTAGTTTACTAGCTAATAAAAATATAAAACTTAAATTGTAATCGTTCAAATATGTGTAAGTTTATTAATTAATTGAATTGTTGAACAATTACATTTTGTATTTAAAAATAGTTATATTTTAATATATTAACATTTATATTATTTTATGAACAAATCTAAATTAACATATAAAATATATTTTTGACTTGACTTGATGTAGCGACAATTTTGCATTGCGACTACATAATGACGTCATCGCGCAATGGCATCACAATGTCATTTAGCAACTTTTTAGCAACAAATCGACCTTCCTTTAGAATCTTCCCCTGAAAATGAGTTGGCAACACTGCTCAAGAGTCACATCTGATCTGATACATCTTTACAACTGTACCAAAAACAATATAACAGTGCCGTGATTTAAACATGCTTGCGTTTGAATGAAAAATTATATATATAATGTTTATATACCCAGTGTTGGGTTAGTTACTCAAATAATGTAATATATTACTCATTACTAGTTACTCCTTTCAAAAGTAATATTGTTACTTATTACTTTCTGGCAACAGTAATTAGTTACATTGTTTCTTCACGCCCCACAGAAGTTGTAACAGTGTATCTTCCACATAAATGTTACTAACAACATATTTCTGTCTCATCATTTGACCAAAATACACATTATTAGTTATTACAAACACTCAATAGTGATTAACAGTCACATTCAAGCAGAAGTGTTGTATTAATCTCATTAATGTGTAGCTTGAAGCTAATTGTAATTTATCCGTTACCCATATATGATTATTATTCATTATGTATTTGATCAAATCATGAGTTTGTAAGAAACCGTTTAATTTTCCAAAAAGATGTTTAATTATAGTAATATAATGTAGCACATGCTGATCAGAGTAAGGTAACACACAACAGTGTTCAGATCATCTTTTTTCTTGACAAAATCAATATAATGCAATATTTCTATCTGCTGAATGTAAGATTTTCCATATTTCGAGCTCACCTGCTGCACCTCATCACATGCATGAAAATTATGAACATAAATCTATGAATTATTTGATTGTTGGATTATAAATCAACGGGTCGAGGCATCAAAAGTAACTAAGCTGTTTTATGGATGGTAACTGTAATATTATTACTGAAATCTTATTAGTAATTAGTTACACTACTAGTTATTGCAAAAAGTTATATTATTACAGTAACTAAGTTACTAGTAACTGCCCAACACTGTATATACCTTAATGCCTGTTCACACCAAGAACAATAACTATACCTTTAAAGTTTTAATTAACATTCTAATTCTCTGAGAATGAGGAAGTCCACACGACTTCGTAATAGATACATTAGATACCATACACGCATTCTCTAATCACTTCAAGAAAGCTATGGTCCCGCTGATAAATGATCAAAACACTGACAAACCAGAATCCATCTTTAATAAGGACCACAGCATTTAAAGCGGCAGACTTCATCAACAGAACATTTATAAACAGGCGATAAATCTTTATAGTGATCATCCTTGGCATGAATGGGTCTTAAAGTGCCCCTATTATGGATTTTTGAAAATGATCTTTATGCAGTGTGTAAGTGAATGAAAACATCTGCAAAGTGTTAAATCTGAAAGTGCACCGTGTATAAAGTTATTGTCTCTCAAAAGAAAGAGTCGACTCTGAATCATTGAAAAGTCGTTTTTAAAATGAATCCCAAGCCGTTTCATGTTGACGTCAACATGAATCATTAGCATATTGCCGTCCACTTGTTGCGCGCGCAGACCTGGGAAAACATGATTTTCGTGTTGGTATGAATGAAAATGCAAATTCATTCTTTGCCACTAGGTGCAGCTTTTGGAGCGTTAAAAGCTCACAAACACTGCTTTAAATGAAATCGACCAATCAGCGCAGATTAGTGTCACGCAAAGGAGGGGTTTGGAAAAATGAATGGTTGAGCGAATCGTTTGGGAGTCGTTGAGCAAATAAGGTAAAAACAAATGCATATTATAAGAGTATGAAAGTGTTTTTTGAGCTTGAATGCATGTCAACCTGTTGTTGGGGATCCCAAAACCAAAATATGAACCTTACATAACCCATAATAGGGGCACTTTAAAGGGACAGTTCACCCAAAAAATTTAAATTAAGTCATCATTTACTCACACTGTGTTGTTCTAGCCCTTCTTTCATTTTCAGACATAATTTCTCACATTATAGCACAATGATTCCATGCCATATATTCCAAGTGTGTTGGCGGCTTATAATCAACTCAAAATTGAATGTATTTAATAAAAATCCTGACCTTGACCGTTGTTCTTTGTGCATGGCTGCTCAAGCATTTAAAGTGGCGGATGCACTTATTGATATCATCAGATGGTGTGGATGCTAATATAGATGTCGTTATAGTTATTTTTTGGGGTTGAACAGATTTTTTAAATAAATATGGCAATCATTCAGCACACGTTTGGACACACTTGACTTTTTATGCGTCGTGAAGTCACAACAATGAGAGATGAAGGCTTCTACATGCAATAATTAACAAACGCAGCAGAAAAAGACAACAGAAATCAATTTTAAAACTACAAATGTGCAGGAAATCACCAGAAGCAGCATTATGCATGACAGAAAAGACATAAATCAAATAGTAAAAACCCTCCCCATGACATAAAAACACAAGAGTTGATGGAGTCACGTGAGCACAGCTCACACTCTCGTAAAACATGCGATCAGATGTTTCTAGATGATCTGGATGTATGACGCTGGCACGTATCCCACGTCTCTATTGGCCCTCTGAACTCGGACCCAACCGTCGCCCTGATCCTCCTGCATCAGACTCAGCTGCTCGCCTGCATGCATGGACACGGCACCCTCGCTGCTGCCTGAAACACACACACACAGATGCTCACCGGACCCATCTCAGTGTTTACTGAACACCAAAGGAGTGCAGAAAAGAGAGCAGCTCACCGTCGAAGTCATACAGCGCTGTGCACTGACCGATGGGCACGTCGATGTCAAAGTCCTCATCAAACTCACATTCGTAGATGTTCTCTGACGGAGACACGCTGGGATCGCTCAGCACCGTGATGTACTCTGAACTACACACACATTAAACTGGTTAACAAACACATCTCAGATCAAACACATGATCTTCAGGGGCCAGTTGTTCAAAAGTAATCTGATGGGATTTTGGGCCTCGGATTGGATCAAATCTTGAAAATGTGTTCTAAATAAAAATAGCTGCTGAATTCGGATTAGATCACAAAATCCAATCTTGGTTATGAGCTGTATTAAATCCTCAATTTGTGTTGTTCATGTTGTTTTAGTAAGACTGGGATACTTTAGATAAAAAAGAATAAAAAATAAAAAAAGGATTATTCTGATCCCAGAAGGAGGGTGGATTTCAGGAACAAATGTAATAAAACTTTAAAATTGGTCCAAAAAAACAAAAAATAATAATTTAACACTGATTGTAAACTACATTGGCACAATCATCAGAGATGGACCAGTCAGAAGTAGTTATTTGTGTAAATGCAATGCAAAACATTGGCATCCCCCCCCCCCCATATTTAATTTTTTCCACCACCATGTCCCTTTAGGGGCTCTGTAGAGCACTAGTAATCCAGATTTGAAAATCTGAAAAAGTGTGTATCTGGATCAGGGTGATCCAATCCTATTTTGCTTTGAAAAAACAGCACAAAAGAAACATGGGTTACCTGATCCTCCCGTATAGCAAAACATGGGATTTCCAAATCCAGATCATTCTGATCCAGATTAAACTTTCTGAACAACTGGACCCAGGAGAGTTTGGTGATCATACAAATGTTTTGAAAACACACAATCCCACATAAAGACATACGTGTTTGCTGACGGACTAACCTGGCGGGAGTGTGTTGCAGTGTCCCACCGCCGGCTTCAGTCAGCTGAACCTGCAGAACACACCTGTGTTTATATGTGTGGAAATGCTACATGTGTGAGTGTGTGAGTGTGAGTGTGTGTACCTGGCATTTGTTGAGCTCTCCTCTCAGTCTGGCGATGTTATGGGCGGTCTGTGTGATCTGAGGCTGAAGGCTGGACGGATCTCCAAGCTGAGAGTTCTGCTCATAAACGCCCTTCATCTTCACCAGGGCCTCGCTGACGGACAGACAGACGGTATAACAGTGCTAATGTGAACGGCAGGATTCTTAGGATCTGCTAGTTTCAGTAGTCACAGAAAGTGTTATTATAAAAAGTGGACATGGCAACCCTTGAAGAGCATGCTGTGTGAAGCAGCCTTACAGATGTAAACGACGGTGGTTTAGTTAAAATCACTCATACTACGGGGCCTTGAATGCTTGAATCTGATTGGCTGACGAACGTTCTAAGGTGTGCAATTATTTTCAGGGAAACGCATAGTGAACGTAGTTCCAGGCACCACATTACATGTCCATATCACTTCACCAAATGATTTGCATTATTTCAAAGGTCCTTGCAGCATAAAACAGCAAAAGAACCAAAACCCACAACGACATGCCAAACAAATAAATATAGTGAACAAAAGGATAAAAACGACAGATCATATCCATGTTTTTGCCACAAAATTACATTTTATTATGTACTGAAAACACATACTCTCTCTCTCTCCCTCACAGACAGTTTGCGCACACGTTAACATACGCGCTAATGTTGTAAGCGCTACTCTGACGATTTTCAGTAACATAGTTCAACAACTTAAAAACTACATGACTTCTCACAAGCGAGGTAACAACAACGGCGCTGTTCGTGAAGAAAATGAAGACATTGCTTAGACAGTACTAGAGATATTACTCTCTCCCGTCTCCCCCCCTCCTCTCTTTTACCCCACGCACCACTGAATTCTGACACTACGACCCCCCCCCAGCTCCCCACATCCCCAGGACCTTCCACTCCCCCCACTTACAAACTGTGACCCGCACCAGTCACTTTGTGCAGCTTTGGACTGATCACTACATCCAGCATTGACTGCAAACTACCTCTTCTGACAGTCTGATAAAAGACTGTTCTCTGAGCTCTTATCACTTTAACAGACTGATAAGCTCCTTTGCACTACACATTATATCTGCACAGTTTGTTTTTAACTGGTCTTGCACTATCTGTAAGTAGAAAAACCAGACGAATGCCTTGAAATATATCATCTGATCGATGTCTTGAGGTGTGGCAACCGTAGTATAAGCAGAATAATTGACTTCGGTCCGTTGAATTATTAGAAAAATAATGCACACCCGAGGTGTAACGGTATATAACTGTGAAATGATAATTCAGGGGATTCACTCCTGCATTTAAATGTATTGCGATATTTTTGGTTGTTATCTCAGTTTCTAGAAATATCATGGTTTGCATGATTTGTGGTAGTTCTGTGCTCAGTGAGACGGTGATGTACCTCTGCTCCGTCTCTCTCTGCAGCTCCTTCTGCATGTCATCGATCTTCTCCTGCAGACGCCTCCTCCTCTGATCCAGAGGCAGACGAGCGAGATCCTCCAGCGATAACGGCTTTAGACACACACACACACACACACACACACACACACACACACACACACAGAGAGAGAGACATCAGTACTCCACACACTCAACACTAGTAAAAAAAAATTAAACATTACGCATAAAGCTGCTCACCAAGTTCTTATCAGGAGACGTCACCTGAAAATTCAAACACATGCACAGATGTACACTTAGCACACATCTATTTACATATATACACACATCATATATAAACTAAACTTCATCTAGTGTGTGCTGTATTTCAGCATGTTCACATCTGAGGCCAGTGTGGTGATGGTTTGCAGTAATACCTGCTGTACTGAGTACACCTTGTTTTTCTTGAAGAGCTGTTTGATGCGCACTTTCGGCAGGTGTGCTGCTGTGTTGTCAGATGTGGCAACTCTGACTGCCTGACTGTAATCCTCAAACTCCACGTCAGCAGGAGGCACTGCGCCTGATTTATACTGCTCTACGAGAGCCATAGTGTCCTGCACACACAAACACCACATCAGCACGGCAACTCACAGTGTACTTCCAACATTCAATTTAGAATGGTTTATAAAGCACAATTAAAAACAACAGATGTCAAACCAAAGTGTGCGGGATGAGGAGATTACAAATATACTGGGGAGCACAACCATGTAAAGCTTTAAAAACAGAGCAAAGTCTTAAAATCAACTTGACCGGTAGCCAGTGTAGAAAGGCGAGCACTGGGGTAATGTGCTCACGTTTTCTAGTGCCAGTCAATAATCTGGCTGGCGTATTTTACACCAATTGCAATCGATCCACAGATGATTTAGGCAAACCCAGATAAAGTGAGTTGCAGTACTCCAAACTTGAAGTTATAAAAGCATGAATTGCAGTTTGAAGAATCTTTCAGGAAAGCATCTTCTTGATTCTAGCAATTGATCTTAATTGAAATAAACTGCTTTCCACAAAAGCACTGATCTGCTTATCAAAAGACAACACAGGATCAAAGGTAACACCAAGGTTTCTTGGTCGCGTCCATTTGATGAGAGGGGACCAAGCTGCTTGACAATGCCAGAAGAAGCAACTGTTGGACCGAAAAACATTATTTCAGTTTTATCATTATTGAACTGTAAAAAAATTTAAGCTCATCAGACATTTAATGTCATGAAGACATGCAGACAGATTAGACAAAGAACAGTTATTGTTTTTAACAGGAAAATAAAGCTGAGTGTCGTCAGCATAGAGATGATAGGATAAATTATGTTTATGAAAAATATAACCGAGTGGAAGCATATAAAGGAAAAAAAAGAAGAGGACCCAGCATAGAGCCCTGTGGAACACCATAGGAGATTTGAGCCCGAGATGAGAATCAATTCCCCAAATTAACGGAAAAATATCTGTCATTAAAGTAGGATTCAAACCACTTCAGCACAGATCCCTGAAACCAAAATACTTGATCAAGTCTTGTAGAAGGATGTCATGATCTATTGTATGAAATGCTGCCCTTAATTCAAGCATGATTAAGATACCAAAACCAGAGTCAAGAGAAAGTAAAGTATCATAGTAACCTTCAACAAGGCAGATTCAGTACTATTAAATGCTCTAAAACCAGTCTGAAATGTGTCAAAAATATTAAAAGTACTCCGGTAAGATGAGATCTGAGAATAAACAACTTTTTCCAAAACTTTTGAAATGAAAGATGAATTTAGATATGGGTCTAGTTATTCAGATCATGCTGATCAAGATTATGCTTTTTTAACAATGGATGGACTTATTCTAATGTGTGATTTTTTTCATTCCTGTGATTTATGAAGAATGTCTCAGTTATTTCAGAAAAACATAGATCAAACTTCTGCCGAATCTCCTTCTCAGATGTTTCTGCTGAGGAAAAGACCCCAGTGATGTCAAATGTGTCTCCTCAAGGGTTTCAGAAGAGATCTCAATGACGCAAATCTTTTTAGCAATTTATTTATACTAATCAATTTGATTAAACTACTTATTTTAATCATTTTTGTTTATTTTGATAAAATGTTTTAAGTATTTATTTTTAATCAAGTTTATTTAAATCACATTTTAAATGCATTTAAATTTTATTTTAATATTATTTTAATGTATTTTAATTAAAAGGTTTTATTTCATATTTATTTTCATCAAAATGTATTTATTTTAATCAATTCATATATTTTAATCACATTTATCAAATCCATTTGAATAATTTTGTATTTTTTAAAGCATTTATTATAGTCAAAATGCATTTATTGTAATCAAATGTTACGCATTTGTAAACAATTTTTCTTATTTAAAACAAATGTTTTTATTTATTCATTATTTTAATTAAAATATCTATTTATTTGAACCCTTTTTTTATTTTAAACATTTACTTATTTATTGCAATGCCCTGATCTAGGTTGGCACCACACCATGTTCAGGAAACACTAACTGTCAGCAAATATGAACTGAAGAGATGAGAACGCACATAACAGTGTAATGATGTACAGTAACATGACCAGACTCACACATTCCTGCAGCTCCTATCAGCTAGACATGCAGACAGATTAGACAAAGAACACTTATTGTTTTTAACAGGAAGATAAAGCTGAGTGTCGTCAGCATAGAGATAATATGATAAATTATGTTTTATGAAAAATATAACCGAGTGGAAGCATATATAAGGAAAAAAGAAGAGGACCCAGAATAGAGCCCTGTGGAGCACCATAGGAGATTTGAGCCCGAGATGAGAAACACTTCCCCAAATTCACGGAAAAAGATCTGTCCTTAAGATAGAATGCAAACCACTTCAGCACAGATCCCTAAAACCCAACTACTTGATCAAGTCTTTGTAGAAGGATGTCATGATCTACTGTATGAAATGCTGCCCTTAAATCAAGCATGATTAAGATACAGCAAGAACCAGAGTCAATAGAAAGTAAAGTATCAATAGTAACCTTCAACAAACCTTCATATCAGTATGAAATTCTCTAAAACTATTTTTTAACAAAAATATTAAAAGTACTTTTGAAATGAAAGATACATTAGATATGGTTCTATAGTTACTCAGATAATCCTGATCAAGACGACGCATTTTAACAATGACTGGATTTATT
>CM041797.1:47795158-47852658 GCA_023376895.1 Aspiorhynchus laticeps | reverse complement strand
TATGTACACATGGCTTTAATTTTATAGCAATTTTAGATTCAACTATTTTTTTTAAATATTTATTTTATATAAAATAAATTAAAAATAATATAATACATTTTTTACAGTAAATTTAAACTTCTATAACTTTAATAATTTAATTGTATTAAATGATTTCACTTATGTAATAATCTGCTATTTGTCTTTAAAAGGTGACCAACCTTAGGTCTGTATTCAAATGCGTTCATGAATTATAATTTAAGTTTGCATAGTGCACTTTTTCGTGAATTTTCAAAAATGGGGATGACAGTTAAGGGGTTAAATTCCACTGGAGAGCTTTTTTAAATGGGTTAATGTTTATGTGATGTGGATATGTTGATTTCTGCTATATTCTTGTGTTTTTTAGCTTGTGAAGCACTTTGGGCATCGTGAGTTGCATTAAACTGTGCTATACAAATAAACAATCATGTATTCATAACGTTGTCAGAACGTTCCCTGTCAGCTGGGATGCTCCTGAATTAATAAACACAAAATTAATTTGTTCAGTTAACATCTCAACACTCTCGGTTTCATTTAACAAAGAAGTCTGAAAACAAGCAGTTTTGTCCGAAATACCGGAAATATCTGAATTCAGCCCAAAAGCGTTGAGCAGCAGTGATGCAGACGGACAGCAGTGAGACTGATTATCAGTGTTTAATTGAACAATCGACTCACTTTGTGTCCTGATCTTCTCTGACGCCTCGTCTGGAGTATTTCTTAGAGAGGTTCCTTCAGGAAAACACACAAAACAGGTTAAACCAAGTTAACCCTGACCACCAGCGGCCTTCAGGAACACAAGATCAAACACCAATTTAACAATTCATTGTGTGCATGAAAAAAATTAATAAATAAAAATGCTCATCCAGTGTAGAGCGTCCGGCTTTGTGACCTAATTAATATTCATGAGCCAATGCCCTTTACATGAGAGTCTATACAAAAGCTTACAGGAAAAACTGTATAAAAAAGTAAAAATAAATAAGAATATGATTAAAACAACAAAATTAAATAAATTATTTTTAAGCATTAAAATGAAAATGCATTGAAACAAATTGATTAAAAAATAAATCTAACACTACAGCACAATAGTGAGCAGAAAAAGCTAAATATATTTTATACATGTTTATAATATAATTTTTTTACAGTATAAATTGGGTTTTTATTTAGAAAATATACTGTCCCTTTCAAATTTCAGGATATGATTAAAAATTAAATTAAATTCAATAAAATGTTTTAAAATAAATAATTGATAAAAAGAAATAAAAATTCTGGATCTCACATAGTGAGCATAAAAGAAGACCTATTATACATTTTAAATAATTTTTACAGTTGAACTGCTCGGTTTTTTCAAATTAATATGCACAATCAGTATCTGTGTCCTTCAATTCAGATGTGGTCCCAAACACAGTGTGACAGATGTGATTTTTGGGGGTGTTATGGCTAGGGTGTTGTGTGTTTATCAACGTGTTGTGTGATGTGTTTGGTTTGGAGTTGAGTGTTCTTAGTGTTCCTCAATCACGTCATGTGGTCCTCAAACACTACATGCAGTGGTGAGTGTGCGATGGTGAGTGTGTGTGTGAGAGTGTGTGTGTGTGTGGTGTGTGTGTGTGTGTGTGTGTGTGTGTGTGAGGTGTGAGTGTGTGTGTGAGTGATGTTCTATCGTATGTGGTCTAAAGTGATGCACAGATTGTAGTGAGTGCTGTGTGTGTGAGGTGTTAAGTGTAGAGTGTGTGAGTGTGTGTTGGTATATGATGTGTGTTTTGAAAATGTGTGTAACAGTTGTGGTGTTGAGTTTTAGGTGTGAGTAGTGTGGTGAGTGTGTCTCTCAATCACGTCATGCTGGTCCTGCAAACACACAGGTGTGATGTGAGTGTGTGTGTGTGGTGATGTGTGTAGTGTGTGTGTGTGTGTGGTGCGTTCTCAATCACGTCATGCTGGTCCTGCAAACACGCGTGATGCACAGATGAGTGGTGTGTGTGTGTGTGTGTGTAGTGTGTGAGTGTGTGTGTGTGTGTGTGTGGAGTGTGTGTGTGTCTCTCAATCACGTCATGCTGGTCCTGCAAACACACAGATGAGTGAGTGTGTGTGTGGTGTGAGTGTGTGGTGTGTGAGTGTGTGTGTCTCTCAATCACGTCATGCTGGTCCTGCAAACACACAGATGAGTGAGTGAGTGTGTGTGTGTGTGTGGAGTGTGTGTGTGTGAGTGTGTGTGTGAGTGAGTGTGTGTGAGTGTGTGTGTGTGAGTGAGTGTGTGTGTGAGTGTGTGTGTCTCTCAATCACGTCATGCTGGTCCTGCAAACACACGTGTGAGATGAGTGAGTGGTTGTGTGTGTGAATGTGTGTGTGTGTGTGTGTGTGAGGTGTGTGTGTGTGTGAGTGTGTCTCTCAATCACGTCATGCTGGTCCTGCAAACACACAGATGAGTGAGTGGTGTGTGTGTGTGTGGTGTTGTGATGTGTGTGTGTGTCTCTCAATCACGTCATGCTGGTCCTGCAAACACACAGATGAGTGAGTGTGTGTGTGTGTGGTGTGTGTGTGTGGGTGTGTGTGGTGTGTGGTGTGTGATGTCTCAATCACGTCATGCTGGTCCTGCAAACACGGTGATGCAGATGAGTGAGGGTGTTGTGAGTGGTGTGTGTGTGGTGTGTGTGTGAGAGAGAGTGTCTGTGGTGTGTGTCTCAATGTCTGTGTGTCCTGAAGTGTGTGAGTGTGTGTGTGTGTGATGTGTGTGTTGTGTGTGTGTGTGTAGAGAGTGTGTTGTGTGTGTCTGTGTGTGTGTGTGTGTGTGTGTGTGTGTGTGAGAGAGTGTCTGTGAGTGTGTGTGGTGTGTGAGTGTGTGAGAGAGAGTGTTGTGTGTGTTGTTGTGTGTGTGTGTGTGTGTGTGTGTGTGTGTGTGTGTGTGTGTGTGAGAGAGTGTCTGTGAGTGTGTGTGTGTGTGTGGAGAGTGTTGTGTTGTGTGTGGTGTGTGAGAGAGAGTGTCTGTGTGTGTGTGTGTGTGAGAGAGTGTCTGTGAGTGTGTGGTATGTAGGACATTCATCTCTCAGGATAGGTGTGGTGCAACACTCAAACTAGCTTGACAGGTCGCTCTACTTCACACTAGCTGTGACACAATGACCTGATCTGACGGGTCACGTGACTCATGCGGCTTCAGCAGAAACTCAAAACTTCTGAGGCTTTTACATGTACAGCTAATCAGAAGTATTAGAACCTAACTCTATTAAAACGGTGATGTTAGCACACACACCATCATATGTTACACTTAGTTGAGTGTGTATTGAAGCTCTTATTCACTAGACATGCATCTATTTTAACAGGAAGGTGTATATAAGCTCTCTGATCTACTTCATGTTGGTCCAGAAATCACTCCAAAGCAATGGAGATCAGAAACAGTGTGTGTGGTCTTTACTGCTGTTCAGAGATGATCTGAAACCAGTTTAACCTGCACAGGTAAAGCAAATCACAGCGAGGCTGTCACGTGACTTCAGAATAACTAATAGGTCTATACTACAAATATGGGTAAACATCAATGTTGTGACATTTTAATCATAACGTTTTAAATGATTAGTACTGTAGCTTACTGCTCTTGCAACTCTCCAAACACCATTAAGGATAGAAAACCACAAAAATAAAGCTTTATTGCTGCATTGGTCCACATATGAAGCGCTTTTGCGTTTCAGTTTCAGCTTTTTGTTACGCATTGTTCATTTCACTTATTGTTTCATTATTTCAACTGTTAGTGATTACTTGGTTTCAAATTATTACACATTTCATTGGTCGCATTGGTTCAATTATCATTAACTGCCAATCATAAAAATCAGTGGTTAACCTTTAATTATCAAATTTATTAGCACGAATGCGTTCATGTGTGCCGCGTTTTGGATTTTTGATTCTGATAAAAAATTGGTTCAACCTACATTAAATATAAATATATGGCTTATGTCGGCATAATATAATTTCGACAAGTAAATGCGTTTTCAATCATAAAAAGGTTCATTATGACTGCAGTTCACTTAAAAATATGTCATAATATCCAAAGTGTCGGGAAAATTGTGGGAGTATCCCAATAGAAACCATCACAGAAATTCCAATGGTTTCCATTACAATACCATTATTAGCTTTTTCCAGTAAAACCATTACAAAGTTAATTTCTGTAGTGTGTTTTGGGTATTTTCCCAATAGGATTTAACACCCCACCAATATAATCCATCACATACCAGTAGACACCATCCATTAAAACCAATACAATTCCCATTAAATCAGTAGATTTTCTATTGTGTTTCTCAGCAGGCTGCTTTCAGGTAAACACACACCTGTTCGCTTATGAAGTCAATAAACTTACCCAAAGATCTGAACCCCAAGCCATGATCTCTGCAGACTTTCTGTCAAAGAGACATGAAACTCCTCAGTGAAGCTTGTTTAGCTCACAATCTCTCCATACATCAGCTGATGTGGTTTGGGAGGAGACGCGTCCCCTCACACCTGAAAAGAGGATCTCATCTGTCTCGCGACTGATGTCCTCATCACACCTGAGCTCAGGGTTTGACTGTGCTTCTGAATCACTGGCCGTTCGCCGAGGAACAACGTCTCTAACTCCGTTAAGAAAAATTCAAATTCAAAATGAAGATGTTTCTAATCCGAGAGGATGACAGTGGCGTTTGTGAACAGATTTAATGTAACGTGATGGCCGCTTTCGAATCACTGTGAAGCTCCGAATCTTTTGTGAATCATTTGTTTCGAATCACTGTGAAGTTCCGATTCTTTTGTGAATCATTTGTTTCGAATCACTGCTTGTGAAGTTCCGATTCTTTTGTGAATCATTTGTTTCGAATCCCTGTGAAGCTCCGAATCTTTTGTGAATCATTTGTTTCGAATCCCTTGTGAAGCTCCGAAACCTTTTGTGAATCATTTGTTTCGAATCCTGTGAAGCTCCAAATCTTTTGGAATCATTTGTTTCGAATCCCTTGTGAAGCTCCGAATCTTTTGTGAATCATTTGTTTCGAATCCCTGTGAAGCTCCGAATCTTTTGTGAATCATTTGTTTTGAATCACTGCTTCGTGAAGCTCCGAAACTTTTGTGAATCATTTGTTTCGAATCACTGTGAAGCTCCGAATCTTTTGTGAATCATTAGTTTCGAATCACTGCTTCGTGAAGCTCCGAATCTTTTTGAATCATTTGTTTCGAATCACTGTGAAGCTCCGATTCTTTTGTGAATCATTAGTTTCGAATCACTGCTTCGTGAAGCTCCGAATCTTTTGTGAATCATTTGTTTCGAATCCCTGTGAAGTTCCGAATCTTTTGTGAATCATTTGTTTCGAATCACTGTGAAGCTCCGAATCTTTTGTGAATCATTTGTTTCGAATCAGTTGTTCGGAGCTGATTTCAGTAAACGAGGCTTCATCATCCAATGTTTTGCCGCTGGGGTCGATCTCTGTGAACCCGTGAATTAAAATCATTATTTAATAAAAATTAAGTTCATTAAAATCGCCCCCCAGCGGCAAAGCATTGAACCAGCGTCTATGTTTTTTTTAACCTGATCTCCGATCAGTTTCATCAGGTTTAGACATTTTTAATAAGACATAATTAAAAGGGTGAGAAGTATAGTTTCTTACTGGCCTCTATATAGAAGCTGTCCATAAAACAAACCAGGCAAGCCCTGCTAATTAATATATAATATTTTAAAAATCACATATCATACAGACACTTCACATTTAACATTGCATACTTTCAATAATACATTTGCAATGGGCTTTAAAAGCTGTTTTATGCATGTTTTAGCCTGAGTTTTTGTTGCATTCACACACTTTTGACCAGCAGGCGTCACTATTATGTGTTTCGAGCAAAACAGTGAATAATTTTGGTTCAATTGATTCGAAGCTTTGAAAAGCTTTGTTTCTCCCATCACTAGATGACAGTGGCGTTCGTGAACAGATTTGTTGTAACACTACATTGACATCTACTGGATCAAAGTGTTAATACAAGCTGCTACTTAATCGAGGTGGACGAACGACGAACCAATCACAGTCGTTTGGTGTCAGGTGGTTGGACCAATCACAGTCGTTTGGTGTCAGGTGGTTGGACCAATCACAGTCGTTTGGTGTCAGGTGGTTGGACCAATCACAGTCGTTTGGTGTCAGGTGGTTGGACCAATCACAGTCGTTTGGTGTTAGGTGGTTGGACCAATCACAGTCGTTTGGTGTCAGGTGGTTGAACCAATCACAGTCGTTTGGTGTCAGGTGGTTGAACCAATCACAGTCGTTTGGTGTTAGGTGGTTGGACCAATCACAGTCGTTTGGTGTTAGGTGGTTGGACCAATCACAGTCGTTTGGTGTCAGGTGGTTGGACCAATCACAGTCGTTTGGTGTCAGGTGGTTGGACCAATCACAGTCGTTTGGTGTCAGGTGGTTGGACCAATCACAGTCGTTTGGTGTCAGGTGGTTGGACCAATCACAGTCGTTTGGTGTCAGGTGGTTGGACCAATCACAGTCGTTTGGTGTCAGGTGGTTGAACCAATCACAGTCGTTTGGTGTTAGGTGGTTGGACCAATCACAGTCGTTTGGTGTCAGGTGGTTGGACCAATCACAGTCGTTTGGTGTCAGGTGGTTGGACCAATCACAGTCGCCCAATGACTGAATGGACCAATCGCAGTGCTATTGTTAACCCCTCAGTCTCCAGTGATGGATCAGCGAATTCTGACATCAGGTGAGATTTTTTTTTGTATTATTATTATGACGTTCTTTCTACTTCTTAATATAACAGTTATTCTTATGTGTGTCAGGTAAAGGACATACGAGCTGCGTGATAAAATTCATTTATTTGACTTTTCTGATTCTGTTGAATCACATCATCACTAAAATAGGCTATATTCAAAGTATAGCTTTATAGTAGAGATTTGGTGAAATTTGAAAGCTGTTTATCTCCAGTTACTCCATTCTCGCGTCTTACAGCCAATCAGAGGCTTGGTCACGAGCGGAAATGGTGTTTTATGCACCTCAATTAACATCACAATCTACTCGTTTGTTTAGTCTGTTAGTTTGTTTGTTTGTTTTTGACAGTATTGACAATTTATTTCGGTCCTACTGCTGTTTGTGGTTGGTGCTTTGGTTTAGGTCCATTAGTATTTAAAGGGATAGTTCACCCAAAACTGAAAATTACCCCATGATTTACTCACCCTCAAGCCATCCATGACTTTCGTCTTTCAGATGAATCTATATTAAAAACGTCCCGGCTTTTCCAAGCTTTATAATGGCAGAGAATGGGTGTTGAGATTTTGAAGTCCAATAAAGTTCATCCATCAATCATAAAAGTGCTCCATGAGGGGGTTACTAAAATCCTCCTGAAGCGAAGCGATGTGTTTGTGTAAGAAAAATATACATATTTAAGTGAGTCAGCCTTTTATTTCAACAATATATTGAGTAAGTAGTGGCGGAAATGATCAATTGCCATTACAAACAAACATTAGTAACGACATTAAACAGGTGGTCCAGCCAGAAAAGAAAATCTTTGCAGACCTTTGCTCAAATATAAAATCAACCAAACAATTTCACGTCTTAAAATCACATTTTTTTTGCAGCCAACAACACACATAGATCTGTCACAGACGTACACAGACAAAGAGCCTCGTTAATGTCCATCTCATCCTCACATTCAGACATCTCATCCACATGCTAGTCAAATCAGGCCGTGGATATTTCAGGCTTCTTACAATTTTCATCTCGTTCTTGAGGTTTGTTTCGCGTTTGGTATCTCCTGTGCAATCATTTTTTGGATCGCGATGATCTTACGCATCAGACCGATCATTTGTCTCCGTAATGTAGTTTAAACATGGGGTCTATGATGTCTTTTACAAAACACGATTTTCCCAGCGATGCAGTCGCACTCCAGTTGCTAATCCTCAGCGTCGCCAGAACTGCAGTCACACGCCATCAGCTTTTGCGCAGCGTCAGATGACTTTTTCAGAATTCAATTCTTTCCAAGAGATAAATTGTGTCCCATAACTGATACAGAGCATCACCGCCGTTTCCTAGAATCTTATTTCCTAGAAAATTATAATTTTTGTATTTTTTGATGTGCAATTCTTATCAGTGTTAATTTCGTTAACGAAGACGACGACGAAAAATATTCGTCAACGAACCTTTCTTCTGTGACTAAGAGGAGACGCTGATGAGCTAAAACTAATATCTGATGATAAAAACTATGACGAAATGTATGCCGCGTCTTCGTTAACAAGACGAGATGGGACTAAAATGTTATTTGAGGACTACCAGACATTCAAAATACATCCTATAGGCTAAGT
Organism: Aspiorhynchus laticeps; assembly: GCA_023376895.1. Classification (NCBI taxonomy): domain Eukaryota; kingdom Metazoa; phylum Chordata; class Actinopteri; order Cypriniformes; family Cyprinidae; genus Aspiorhynchus; species Aspiorhynchus laticeps. The sequence goes on along the minus strand of CM041797.1, from coordinate 47,844,350 downwards.
TAACTGTCTTGTCTTTCAAATTGTGCGTCTCTGTGATTGGATTGCAATCGGATGAGGGGTGTTTGTATATTTACATTTACATTTAATCTAGTATATCTAGTCTCAGTATGGCAGCAGTGGACAGAAAGGCTACCAAAACAAGAACTAGTGATCTGAAACAATAGCCTCAGCACCCGAAAGGTTAGGGACTGGGTGACCAGACGTCCCGTTTTTCCCAGGAGTCACAATTCGTTGTCGAATAACTTAAAGTTTATGAAGGCGGGATCACGCTGATAGAAGTGCTCTCTCTCTCTCTCTCTCGATCAGTTCTCAGTTCTCAGTGCTCAAATACACACAGCAGTCCAAATGTCTGTAGAGTATCTCATGTAAATACAGTCGGTTATGGCTTAAATGAGCGTATAACAGGTGGCTGAAAACTCAATGCGTGCCAGTATTACATGCACACCTTCCGTCTTAAAGAGACAGCGTTCCTAATTAAATACCTGTCTGTGTCATCAATGTTAACCAACAAAAGACGTTAAATAAATGTATACTTTTTGTATACATTTTATCTGAAAAATAAGTTTAATTTGTATTTCTACCAAAAAATGAAAATTAATTCCAGTTTTTCCAAATTCAATCCTTGATTCAAATTTCTCATATACTTAATTGATTTCGTCTAAAGAGAGAAGAATTAATGACTATTTTTGTTTGAATATTACATATAAAATAGCTACCAAAATAAATGTTGGTAACTGCAGTTTGACTAAAAGTTGACAAAAAATGCAATGACTTTTCATCGACTAAAACTATGAAAGACTCAAATTACTAAAATGTGACTAAGACTATTAAGCATTTTCGTCTCAAGATAAAGACTAAGAACTAAATCAAAAATGCCTGTACAAAATTAACACTGATTCTTATACAGTTGTTGTTCTGAAACAGAATTGTTGTGTCAGCTTTTTGTTTTGTTTCCATTTCCATAGAAACAAAACATTTTAATGACATAGCTAACACCAACATTGCAAATGAATAATAACAATAATAATAATATTGCTAAAATATATAGGCCTAACAGTCTTTAGTCTTTATCAGCACATGTTGAGGTAACTATTGACATATCTGAGCGCATTAACAGTCCTTGTTTGAGACTCATTCACCGGCATAAAGGCCTTTCCACACATCCACACAACATTCACGTGCCGAAAATGCAAATGTTTTTTCCCCCAACCAGTCCGACGAATCTTTTCAGTTTTGCAAAGCAAAAACACGGGCCGTCCAATCAGATTTGAGCTAGGATCACATGACCGGAGCAGCTGCTGTTGCCAGGGCCGTAGCTAGAGGATTGGGGGCCCCCTGAAAAAATATTGATGTGGGCCCCCCCCACACACACATATCATATACTGTACAATATACAAGCATGGAACCAAATTGCATGCTTTTTTGTGGTTTTCATAATATCTCAGTTATACAACTAATAAAATATTAGAATTATTCACAGAACATGGGCCTATATAGTATAATTCCTGGATTTTGTGGGGCCCCCTGGGCGGTGGGGGCCCCTAGAATTGTCCCCACCTTTCACCCCACTAGCAACGGCCCTGGCTGTTGCACAAAAGGCTGAGTATTTTTTTACACTGGTTTCGAAAACCAGTGTAAACAAACACCGAAGAAGAGTCTCCCGGAAAGAGTTCTTGTTATCATTGGTATTTGAGAACAGATTTATTCTCACATGTTCTTCACATTTGTAATAATTCTCCACTGAATCATGTGATCTGTAGAGCACCGTCCGTTCTCCCAGCGTGCGCGAGTGTTATGAGTCACTCGACTCGACATTCTTCCATATAAAAAAAATTGAGTGAAAAAAATATTCTACACATGAAATATGAAAGCAAATAGACATGATTATGATGATATATTTTCTGTAGGTGTTTTGTATGCTTGCCGGCCCAAGCCTTTATGGGGCCCTAAGCAGAATTTTATTTGGGGGCCCCTCGGTGCCGCCAGTATGCCAGTATGGTTATTGTCAAAGCTTGATTATTCACACATTATAAATCTAACACACTCATTATCAGTTTTGTTTGTTGTAGCTGTGTTGCTTACATCATACCATTGTCTGCCTGCATGTTTTTACCTTTCTGTGATGTTTAATTGTAACAGTTGCAAACTGGTCAGCTGTTAATTTGCACTTTAACATTCAATGTATTAAAAAGTAGGTTATTAAGTGGCATACTTAATGTGGTGTGCTGAAAAGTAGCTAAATAAACCAGCAGACAATGCATTTACAGAACATAATGTTATTTTAACAACATAAATATGAATCGAAGTTGTACTTTTATTACAAGTCATACTTTCTTATAAAAACTATTAAACACAGCAGAGGGCATCTGTACATATAAAGCAACAAGTCTTAATCTATATCTAGCTAATTGAGGCATAATGTTATTGGAATATAATAGCAAAACCCAAAAGGTAATAATGTTAAGCTGTTATCAGTTTATGAAACAGAAGCTTATTTTTATCACAAAAATATATAACCAGGAAAGTTATTTTTACGCAGAAGACAAATACTTTCATCTAAATCTAAGTAAAATGTTATATTATAATATATTAAGATGTCAAGGCTATTTGCTGATGTTGTGATGTGCAAATATTAACCTCCCTAAAAAAATATAAAAAATATACCCTACCTAGGCTATGCTAATTAACAGGGGAGGGGGGGGGGGTCTGATCTGATCAGGGGTGCGTTTCCCAAAAGCAACTATGGTCACGAGTTCAATGGAAATAACGACCATAGTTAACTAACAATGGTTTTGAGAAACGCACCCCTGATTTGTGCCACAAAACCCCCATGTTGAATTTGTCCCCCCTCCACCCCCAAAACACGATCGATTTTAACCCTTTGACGCGCCGCGCTTTGGCTGGAACTGAGACAGAGAAAGACGAGCTAAAAAAAGAAAAGAAAGATGCACTCAGTGCTTTTCATATTTCATAACTGTTCAGTGTTTTCAACCGAATAAAGTTTATTTTAGGTTTCAGACATTTAAATACACTTCAATTAAGTAAAATTAAATTTAGTTTGTTAAATACACACTGATTTCTATGGAAAGCGACAATAATAATCCTTTCAATTAATGGACGACGTGTTTTATTCCTATCAAATACACATTGTGTAGGTTACTATAAAGCTTACTCTGCTTTCTCCCAGCTAACTGGCCACTTACTTTCATGTATTTCGAGAGAAATAGGTGAATTTATGTGATGTTAATCCGACAGATCCACACGGCAGCGTCCGGCGCATATTATATCAATATGGTCATTATTGTACCTGCATGACACGTCGCTATGGAAATAATAAAATTATATGTATAGATTATTTAATTATTTAATATTGCGCTTTCGTATAATTACCATTGTCCATTGACATAATATATCACAAATTAAAAAATAAATAATAATAAAATAAAATAATTTCATGTAGGCTACTCTTGGGGGCCCTCTGGTGGCCACGGGGGCCCTAAGCAGCCGCTTAGTTCGCTTATGCCTTGGGCCGGCTCTGCTTGTAAGCATTATTGATAGTTTGTGTTTCTGGTGTACAAACAAACTTTATCTTAATTTAGATGTTAAATCCATATACAAGATACATACATTATCTGAGGGAAAATACATTGTTGGTCGGCGCCACCTAGCGTGCAGCGTGAAAGCAACATTCGTTGGCGATTCTCCTCGCTTTTTTTGCATTGCGCCAAATGTGGAAAGGCCTTAACTCTCATGAAGAGTTTGCAAGTTGCATGCTCTCACTTTTTGAAATATGTGACACATTTTACTTCATCAACTCAAATTTTCTCAAAAAAAGATCTCATTTGATAACCGAATCCTTGATAATTGAATCCTTGATAGTGAAATTAAGTAAATAATCAAACAGGTATTGAATAGGTGTACAAATAAGCACATTAATAATCACATAAGTATTGCACCTCCTGTCTCCTGTCGTCATTCTGACGATAGGACAATATGACTATAGACATTTAGCTCAACGTTGCTGTACAATTACATTTGTACTAATGCTGTCAAAGTTAACGCTAATAACGCGTTAACGCAAATTAATTTTAACGGCACTAATTTTTTTAACGTGCGATTAACGCAGCACGTATTTTCTGTTTGACCCGTGGCCCGACCCGTAGTTGGAGAAATGGAGATGCACAGTGTTGCCAACTTAGCAACATTGCAGACCCCTTTAGCGACTTTTTCCCTTCAAAAAAGCACCCAAACCTCGTTTCTGAGAATCACCGGTACTGCCGCGTGAGCGCAAGGTCTTGCTCTCCCAGCGCGCGCACACACCTCTCTCTCTCTCTGTGTGTGTCTGCTCTGTTCAGCGCGCGCACACCTCTCTCTTTCTCTCTCTCTGCGTTTGCTCTGTTCAGCGCGCACACACCTCTCTCTTTCTCTCTCTCTCTCTCGCTCTGCGTCTGCTCAGTTTCTCTTCAGCGTGCGCACACACCTCTCTCTCTCTCTCTCTCTCTCTCGCTCTGCGTCTGCTCAGTTTCTCTTCAGCGTGCGCACACACCTCTCTCTCTCTCTCTCTCTCTCGCTCTGCGTCTGCTCAGTTTCTCTTCAGCGTGCGCACACACCTCTCTCTCTCTCTCTCTCTGCGTCTGCTCAGTTTCTCTTCAGCGTGTGCACACACCTCTCTCTCTCTCTCTCTCTCAGCGTCTGCTCAGTTTCTGTTCAGCGCGCAGCAGAGAGGAGCAGCGCTTTAATTCAGTTAAACACAGATATTATGTTGCTTTTCTAATTTTACATGCAAGTATAGCCGAAATCACAGCACAGCTATTGTCTTTATCTTATGTGTATTTGATTTCATCAGACGACGGTGCGATTATCAGGCTGTTTGTGTAGATTAACATCTTTGAAGGGAGAGCTGGTTATGTCTTAATGGGTTGCGTTTCAGTAACTATTTCATATTCATCCCGTTGTCTGACAACAGAAACAGTAAAATATACCAATGAAAACAGTTATATTGAGAATTTAGCTTCATCAAAATACAGTGTGTGGGCACAGAGAGGGAAACAAATGTAATAATAAATAATAAATGTACATTTAGCATGTTCAGAAGAAGAGCTGCACTGTGTGCAAAAATATAAACAGGCTTGTGTCAGTAAATTGCTCAGTGCAAAGAAAGAGAAGTAATGGGAACCTGTAATTTATTTTTTCATGTGTCTAATAGACATGAACAAGTTCTTTGAAAAACATCTATGACTAATAATAAACATACATTTGCATAAAGCATCAATATTTGTCCATGCCCATGTTGATTAGAGTATTAAAATTTGAAAAGTATTAATTTAAGGTACATTTAGAACAGATAAAAATGTGCGATTAATTGCGATTAATCACGAGTTAACTCATGGCATGCATTTTTTAATCGATTGACAGCCCTAATTTGTACACATTTTGTGTTCCAAGAGTAGTGATAAAGCTCAACAGAAAACACTGTTCTGATGAGACCAAATGTAATTTCCCATCAGAGTTTGGAAAAATGTTCATATTTATTATTTGCTTCTGTCTTTGTAGGCTTGGCAAAGAGAAATATGAAGTTCACCAATGAGTCCAACCAAAATCACTGGAAAGCACATCAGTTTCAGACTGTTTTAAAGAATGGTGCAGAATCTTTCAAACAATCCCTTTGGTGTGGGTAAGCTCTCAGAGTTGTTTTGTTTAGGCATGTCGTCAGGTAACTGGATTCTGATGTCATTGTTCTGTGTTGTAGGAGACTCACTATCAGATGAATCACTGGATGATACAGTGACCGTAGTGTAATCTGGACGGACTGCATCTGAATTTTGAGGTCTGTAATTGATGACAGGCTGTGTGGATGTATAATAACCCATCTTCTTCAGAAATTCCTCTAAAGTCTTTCTCTTTATGATCTTGAGAAGTCCTCTGGAGATCCGGTAAGTTGCGTTTGGATCGTAGCTGTTAGATTGATTGTAGTGTTGAGTCACATAAACTCCAAGAAACCACTTCCCATTGTGGAGACTGACAATGATGCGGTCTGTGTTGCTGTTGTGCTCTTTAGTATTTTTGTTTTCCAAAATGTATTCAGGAAGATTTTTAGCTTTTGGATATTTTTTGAAGTTTCGATTTCCAACTACATAGTAAAGGCAATTTTTGTCATCAAGAAGTTTATTCCCATTGAATTTGTTACTAAAATAGTGAAAACCAAAATCTCCATTGGCTGGGTCACATTCAGAGAGCATGTTGTTGCCATTGTCAAAAGAAACACATTTATTAGCAAACCAGTGTAGGAGTTTGAGTCCGTGTCTGGGCTGGGGTCGACCAAACTCTGAGTCTCTCACCTGGGATAATTCATTTAATGTTCTCACCATGGTCCTGTACCTGCAGATAGGAAATACAAGATCTCTGAAGGATGTGTTGAATATTTTCTTTCTGAGCAGTATTCAGTTGAAACCAGTGACAAGAATCAGCTTCTTTGAACTGAGGCACCTTTCAATTGAGCAGACGTCAAAAAGCATTTATTTTATTTTTGCTTTTTATACAATGTCTCAGATTTAATGGGGTTGATTTTTGTGGTTACAGATGCAGATCATTTAGATGTTACCAACATTTTTTTTTAACTGTCTTAAATGTACATTAGCAATATTTTGATATTACAATGAGTGACTTTATTTGGTGGCTATGTGTGCAATAAGAAGAATACTGTGCACAGCCATGAAATATGGAGTTGCTAGGTGCTTTGTTTAAATACTTGTACTTGTACTTTTACATTTACAAGGAAACAATATGACTTTAAAATACTCCATTAAAATGTCATGTACAAAGTCATATATCATCATGACTTCAATGTTTCCGTTAACTTTCTTGTTAAACCTCCAGTGACATTTTAGTGTAATTATGGATAAGGCAGCATTTTTTAGGAGAATAGTTCACCAAAAAAAATAAATGAGAACATTTTCCTGTCATCCTTCAAAAAAGGTTTCAGGACATTGATTTTAGCTTTTGCTGTGTCCGAGAGGTTTACATAATTGGATTCAGAGTAAACGATGATGACCTGTTTAACAGGTTTCTTTTCAAAGCTCTTTACAAAATGAAAGAACCCAGTTTTAAAATTTCATTTAAAAAGGTGGCTAGGTTTCCATTAACTGAATTTGACCTCTGTTACACCTCCAGATTATTTGTAGATTCTTGAAGCATCAGAAAAACAGACAATTATAATGTAGAAAACAATTGGCATAAAAAGGAACACACTCCAACATAAGTTGAATATCAATAATATAATGCTTCTGTTTCATTAAGAGCTTTTTATCTTCCTAGTTCCTTGTTTGAAGTGATAGTTTTATTCACTGTAAATATTATCCTGTAGTCCAAGTCCAGTTTTACTGTCTAATAATTTTAACCAATTCTTCATAGATTCATGGTGTCATAAACAGTCTTGTTTAAAATATAAAATTTTGATAGCTTCCACAACTCAATTTTGCTTATTGCAGTGTTCCTCATTGGTTTGCCGCTGCGGTTCCTTGTGTTTTATGATCAGCAGAGAAGCAGAGCACAACTCATTCCCTGTAAATTAATTTCACTTTCTATCATTTTTGGTCTTTTTTTCCTTTTCTTTTTTTTATCATAATTTGATATTCTCTGGTTGTCAACACATTCATTTAAATAGCAGAAATCTAGACTGAATCAGTAATACAAATAAATTTGTGTGTACAATATATGTGTAAACCCAATCATTGTTGTTTAATAGAGAAATATTTATTTTCCAAGTGGAATAGAAAATGATATCATACCTCTGTGAAAACCGTCATGTATTTCCTGCTGTAGATAAGCTGACAGACTTGCTCACTATCTGACAAACACTGAACCAGACGCTGATGTGGGCGTGTCGTTTCTGTGGAGAGTTTGTTAACGTCACTCTTTCACTGCTGCAGGTTTCCAAACTGTTCCTGAACTTGACCTGAGCTCAGTGTGTTCAATAAGGGAAACATTTATAATGTGCTCCAGAAACAGTCTGCAAACCCCTGGATTACCGGGACACACTCTGACCTACAAGACAAGACGTCTGCATACCTGTGTGTACTTTCATTTACTGGGTCATGTGATGTAATAGTGGTCTTAAACAAATGTGGGTGTGGTTTAACTGAAGTTCAGGTGAAAAACACAGTCATTTATGGAAATCCAGAAATGGGAGGAGCTTCTGCTCTGTTGCTCTGCTCTCAGGATGGCCCTGGTCCTTCTACAGCATCACACACTCACACTCATCCAACACCACATTCACTGAACCACTCTATGTAGATTCGGGGTTCATCAGATGAACTCATCAGTGTCTAGGTTTCAGATCAAAATTTAGAGATAAACACCCAAGATAAATTAAGTACATAAATTTCTCACATACATTTGTGCACGGCCATGGGAACCCATTTATGTGGGTAGGGAATTAAACAGCATCCCTATATTAAACGGCCAAAGCAATTCTACACTTACAGATGAGTGCCGACACAGTTACATGCGAAGACAGAACCTTAAAACTTCAAGGTTTTTGCTTTCCTGTCAATGTTTTTTTTATCGTTTACCATCTGGAAAAAAATACTATGAAAGTGAAAGTGCAGGCGCTCAAAATGTAGCATCTAAGGACTAATACACTTCTATTATTCAAATCCGTTAAAGGATTGTTAGGCTGCATTAATTAGATCAACCGGAACCAGGAACACTTCCCATAACACATGATGTACTTGTTACATCGTAAAAAGATTGACATCTACGCTAATATTAGTCTGTTTCTTTCTTATTCCGAGGTCACTGCAGTCACCAGATCAGATGGTGGATCAGCACCTAGAGACAACCTCTACAGCCCTGAACGTCAGCGGAGACCAGGACACCTAGATGAGCCCCAGAGACAGACCCCCAGTGAGGACCCCGTCACCTAGACAGCCATCAGGAAAAGACCTCGGGAACCAGTTGAGCCTCCAATCTGACTTTGCAGCAGTTGGAATTGAACTGCTGTGTCGTCTGGCCAGAGGAGAAATGGCCCCCCCGACTGAGCCTGGTTTCTCCCAAGGTTTTTTTCTCCGTTCTGTCACCAATGGAGTTTTGGGTCCTTGCCGCTGTCGCCTCTGGCTTGCTTAGTTGGGGACACTTCATTTCCAGCAATATCGTCGACTTGATTGAACAGAAACTTTTTGAACTAAACTGAGCTGGACGATGCCATCACTGAATTCAATAATGAAATGACTTTAACTGAAAATTGAGTGTTTAATCTTGTCATTTTACATTATTGACACTATTTTCCCATTTTGATATTGTGCAGTTGCTTTGACACAATTTGTATTGTTAAAAGCGCTATACAGTATAAATAAAGGTGACTTGACTTGACATCAACCGGTTAAGAACAGCAAAAACTGAAAGTGATACTGGCTCGTACGGAAATACAAATAACATATCTTCAGAAGCGAAGTTGTTTTATTTCAGAGAAAAACATAATTTTTCAACTCTTGATAATGATTTTTCTTTTCTATTGCTCTCCCTAACAAAATCGCCCTAATCATTCTAGAATGATTTTTTTTATTCTATTCTTTCCCCCCAAAATATAGCTGTTTAAGTCATTTTGTGAAAAGTAATTTTTTTCATGTTGCTGTATATTTACATTTACATTTAATCATTTAGCAGACGCTTTTATCCAAAGCGACGTACAAATGAGGAGAACAATAGAAGCAATCAGACCATCGAGAGAGCAACAGAATACAAGTGCCATGACAAGTCTCAGTTAGTCTAGCACAGTACACGTACATTTACATTTATGCATTTAGCAGACGCTTTTATCCAAAGCGACTTACATTGCATTCAAGTTACAGTTTTTTACATTTTATCAGCTCTTGCTTTCCCTGGGAATCGAACCCATGATCTTGGCGTTGCTAGCGCCATGCTCTACCATTTGAGCTACAGGAAAGCAGCTAGGATTTTTTTTTTTTTTTTTTTTTAAATAGAATAGGTAAGTGTTATTATTAGTTAGTCAGGTGCTGGCGAAAAAGATGTGTCTTTAGATGTTTTTTGAAAATGGCTAAAGACTCAGCTGTTCGAATTGAGATCGGGAGGTCATTCCACCAGCTGGGCACAGTCCAGGAAAAGGTCCGTGAGAGTGATTTGGTACCTCTTTGGGATGGCACCACAAGACGTCGTTCACTTGCAGAACGCAAGCTTCTGGAGGGCGCATAAGTTTGAACTAGCAAGTTTAGGTATATTGGTGCAGTGCCAGTTGTGGTCTTGTAGGCAAACATCAGTACCTTGAATTTGATGCGAGCGGCTATTGGTAGCCAGTGTAACCTGATAAAGAGAGAGGTAACGTGAGCTTTTTTTTGGCTCATTAAAGACCACTGTGGCTGCTGCATTCTGGATCAGTTGCAGAGGCTTGATAGTACATGCGGGAAGGCCCGCCAAGAGAGCATTACAATAGTCCAGTCTGGAGAGAACAAGAGCTTGGACAAGGAGTTGTGCAGCTTGCTCTTGCAGGAAGGGCCTAATCTTCCTAATGTTGTATAAGGCAAATCTGCAGGACCGGGCCGTTGTAGCAATATGGTCTGTGAAGCTTAACTGATCATCGATCACAACTCCAAGGTTCCTGGCAGTCCTGGAAGGAGTTATGGTTGACGAACCCAGCTGTATAGAGAAGTTGTGGTGAAGTGATGGGTTGGCGGAGAACACGAGCAGTTCTGTCTTAGCAAGATTGAGCTGAAGGTGATGGTCCATCATCCAGCTAGAAATGTCACTCAGACAGGCTGCAATGCGATCAGTTACCGTCGGATCATCTGGTTGGAATGAGAAGTAGAGTTGAGTGTCATCAGCATAGCAGTGGTAGGAAAAGCCATGCTTCTGAATAACCGATCCTAATGACGACATGTAAATGGAGAAGAGAAGTGGTCCAAGCACTGAGCCTCGAGGAACTCCAGTAGCAATAAGTTGTGACTTTGAAACCTCACCCCTCCAAGACACCCTGAAGGACCTATCTGAGAGGTAAGACTCGAACCACAGGAGGGCGGTTCCTGAGATGCCCATCTTTCTGAGGATGGACATGAGGATCTGGTGGTTAACTGTGTCAAAGGCAGCAGACAGATCCAGCAAGATGAGTACAGAGGATTTGGAAGCTGCTCTTGCCAGTCTCAGGGCCTCTGTAACCGAGAGTAGGGCAGTCTCAGTTGAGTGTCCACTTCTGAAGCCAGATTGGTTGTTGTCCAGAATGTTGTTCTGTGCAAGAAACAGAGAGAGTTGGTTGAACACAACTCGCTCAAGTGACTTTGCAATGAATGGAAGAAGGGATACCGGTCTGTAGTTTCCTAAAAGTGCTGGATTTAGAGCAGGTTTTTTAAGCAGTGGGCTTACCCGAGCCTGCTTAAATGCTGTGGGAAATGTACCAGTGTGAAGCGAGGTGTTGATAATGTGAGTATGCGCAGGTATGACCGAAGAAGAAATGGCTTGAAGGAGGTGAGTGGGGATAGGATCTAGCGGACAAGTAGTGGGATGATTGGAAAGGATGAGTTTGGAAACCTCCGTCTCCGAGAGAGGAGAAAAGGAGGTGAGAGATTGTGTATTTGTCGTTATGAAGTTATTATTAGTTTGTGGTGTGAGGAATTGGTCACTGATGGTTTTTGTTTTATTTGTGAAGAAAGTTGCAAAGTCATCAGCTGTAAGAGTTGATGAAGGAGGAGGGGGAGGAGGACAGAGAAGAGAAGAGAACGTTTTGAAGAGTGCGCGAGAGTCGGAACAGTTGTTAATTTTGTTGTGGTAGTATGTCATTTTAGCAGTGGAGACATTTGCAGAGAAGGAAGAGAGGTGTGACTGATACACACTAAGGTCAGTAGGGTTTTTGGATTTGTGCCATTTCCTCTCTGCAGCCCTTAGTTTAGCACGATGTTCACGGAGAACATCGGACAACCAGGGGGCAGAGGGGGTAGCACGTGCTGGTCTGGATGAAAGGGGGCAAAAGTTGTCTAAGCACGATGTTAGAGTGAAGCAAAGAGTGTCAGTAGCACTGTTTGTGTCGAGTGCTGAAAACTGAGAGGGTGAAGGTAGTGCGGATGAAACCATTGAGGATAAGCGAGAGGGAAAGAGCGAGCGTAGGTTACGTCGAAAGGTGACCTGCGAAGGAGCGTGTGCTATGTCAGGAGTTAGTGTGAGGTTCGAAGTGATGAGGAAGTGGTCTGAGGTGTGCAGCGGAGTTACTAATGTGTTGTCAGTGGAGCAGTAGCGTGTGTAGATGAGGTCCAGTCGGTTACCTGATTTGTGAGTAGCCGTAGTGGACACTCGTTTGAGGTCAAATGAAGTGAGAAGAGTGTTGAAGTCAGTAGCCTGGGGTTTTTCTAGGTGGATGTTGAAGTCACCGAGCAGTACCAGAGGAGTACCATCTTCAGGAAAGTTTGACAGTAACACATCCAGCTCCTCCAGGAAGTCACCCAGTTGACCTGGGGGACGATAAACAACTACAACGTGTATTTTAGCAGGGTGGGTAATAGTAATTGCATGAGATTCAAATGAACTGTTGCCTTTTGGAGATGGTAGAAGATCAAATTTCCATTCATTTGAAATAAGGAGACCAGTGCCTCCACCCCTCCCAATCGTGCGAGGGGTGTGGGAAAAAGTGAAATTAGTGGAGAGAGCTGCAGGAGTGGCAGTGTCCTCAGGTTTGATCCAAGTCTCAGTTAGGGCCATGAGGTTGAGACCGGAATGGGTAGCAATAGAAGGAATCAAATCTGCTTTATTTACAGCAGACTGGCAGTTCCAAAGACCAATTGGAACAGAGAGTAAAGTAGTAGAGGACAGAGGGTCCCTCTGTTCGTAGATTATTAGGATTGGCCTGCCTCCAACGTACAGCGCGTGCTCTCCGAGTGTTAGTAGTAATAGTACAGATTTGAAAGCACATAGTGAGTACAATTGATTAAACAATTAGATGAGTACAAGTTAGACAAAAAGTAAAGAAAGGGGAGAAAGCAATACTCAAGTGCCTTGTCGGTGTCCTTGCTCGGTGGAGTCGTGCAAGGTAGAGTCGATCGTCTTTACACTCGTCGGTCTTCACACGAGGAGGGCTGCCGCGACCGCTGCCGCGGTGTACAAACCAGTTTTATACTTGCCTAATTACTAGTCCCTGAAGTCAGCTGACCACGCCTTCCTACTTAGCAAACCGAAACTGGGAACTCCCGCGATAAGCACGAGAACAAACGCGACTTGCGAACGCGTTTACCAGGTAACACACAGTATGCAAAAACAATGTTTCCTAGCAACGACAACTGAGCTGAAATCTAATGAGAAAACAAGACAAAACACTTACAAACTGCTGTTCTCTTCTGTATATATTGCAGAAAAAAACGAAATACCGTTGAAACTAAATGTCACACATTTGTGACATTGCGAGTCAATGTACTGCATCAATGACGTGTTATGAGACTGCGTTGCCTTATCCTATGAGGAGAAATAAATATTCATGTTCATGACAGATGCCTCAGACTGAGAGACGTGCTCAGTGGTCTAAATCAGTGTTTGTTTCCGTGCTGTAACGGTTCCAGAATGTTGCATGGATTTCCCCACAATCATCATGAATGATTGCATTTTTGCATACCATAAATACTCTTCCACACCGTAAGTGTAGCACTGAATGTTTCAGCAAGTATCTCTTTTTTGAAGTGATTATGCCATCCATAGACATAGGGCCCTGTTTTAATGATCTAAGTGCATGGACTAAAGCGCACGGCGCATGTGCACGTAGGGCGTGTCCGAAACCACTTTTGCTAGTTTAACGACGGGAAAAACAGTCGGTGCTCCCGGCGCATGGTCTAAAAGGGTTATCCCAATTCTCTTAATGAGTAATGGGTGTGTGTTTGGTTATAATGTGCAATAAACCAATCAAAGTCTCATCTCCCATTCCCTTTAAGAGCGAGTTGCACTCGCGCCATGGCGGATTCACTATTTAAACGGTGGAATTTTAGGGCGCACAGACTGAACGCGTCTCCAGAGAGCAAACGGATCTGCTCATGCGCGAGCAAATAGGTAGGCTAATTCTGATACACGCAATGACTATCCATTATGACATTTATGACATTTTTATATTTATGTAGCCTATACAATAATATTATTTTCTGTAATCCTTTCATTTTTAATATTTGCCATGTTTGTGTGCTGCTGCGCATCTCTCAGTGTAATAAGCAAAGTGAACCGCCCAGAGACCCATTTTCTACTAACGCGCTCTTTAAATAACAAAGAAAAAAAATTGCTCATTGACTTTAGACTAGGTTTGAGTTGGTCTATGGCGCAGTCTATTTTCAGTTCCTCAAAATAGCAACGCACCAACAATGCGCCTGAACACACTTCTTTTTTAGAGCCAGCACGCCCATGGGTGCACAAACGGAAATGCATTTGCTATTTAAACAACGCAGCGCAGGACAAGAAAATGAGAACTGTGTTGGGCTGAAACTGTCACGTTTTTGCTGGTGTAAGGGAGCGTGGAGATGTAGGAGATTCCAATAATCACAATCTTTAATGAGTAGAACACCAGGAAATAACATGAAGCACTGGGGTGAGACAAACAATGCTGGACATTGGAGACAAGGAATCACAAGGCTTAAGAACACTAGGGAATTAAACGAGGAAGAACTGAAACAGGTGAGGAGTAATTAAACACAGACGGAGACTAATGATCTAATGATGGAGCCAAAACGAGGACAGGAACAGGAAAACCCAAATAAGGGCATAAACACTGGGACACAGGGAGCACATGGGGAACCAAAACACAACACAAGCCTGACATGGCACCGCCCAACGGAAGGCGCATCCTTGCGCCCTACAACATCAAAGGGGTGGGTGCCTTATAGATCCGTCAGGATAGACTTGGACAGGACGGGATGCCTCCAAGGCGGTCCCAAATCCGGGCACCATGGAGTAGCAGGGAACTTGGGAGGCCATGGCGGATCCGAGGCCGTGGCCCCAGCCCCCACCCCGGCTTCTGCGGCTGGAGCCATACCCCCCCCCCAAAAAAAAAACTTGGGGGAACTTACGGGGCTTAACTTTAACGCGTTCAGTCTGTGTGTGTGTGTGTGTGTGAGTGTGTGTGTGTGCATGGGAGTGTGTGTGTGGTATGTAAGACCTTCATCTCTCAGGATAGGTGTGGTGCATTGAGTGTGTTGCTCTTTCTTATTTTATCAGGAAGGTGTATATAAGCTCACTGATCTACTTCCTGTTCGTCCAGAAATCACTCCAAAGCAATGGAGATCAGAAATAGTTTGTCTGGTCTTTACTGCTGTTCAGAGATGATCTGAAACCAGTTTAACCTGCACAGGTAAAGCCTCAGACAATGAAAGCAAATCACAGTGAGGCTGTCATGTGACTTAAAGAATAAATAATAGGCCTATAGTACAAATATGGGTAAACATAACAAATCTAAGTCAAAAGTCAAAGTCAATGTCTGCTTTATTGTCAATTCTGCCACATGTACCGTACATACATACAGAGAATTGAAATTGTGTTACTCACAGACCCCTGGTGCATACAGATAACACTAAACACTAACAGTAGAATGTAAAAATACAGATACAAATACAAATAAAAAAAATAAAAAAAATAAAATAAATATATATATATATATATATATATATATATACACATAACTATAATTATCACGATATAATTTTCCTCGATAAAACGATATGAAGAGTTCTATAAATGTTCGATATACTGTTTATACGCCACAAGCGGAACAAAACAGCACGACTCATTTGAATCGCGCCACACGGACCGTTTATCCGCTCGGATCAAAGTTCAAACTGCCGCGTGGCGTGATATTCACACTGAATTTTATTACAGGAGTAATGGTATATAATTATAGTGTATGTATTTGTGATTAAGCTATAGCATGTGTGCATTTATACAGAATGTTTTTGGACTACTGTTTTTCATAAAAATAGGCGACCTAAAAACCATATAGTTATATTTTTACCATGGTATTGAGGTGCTATATGTGTGGTTTTAATTGTGTTTATCATGATTTAAATGTATGGTCCAGTTTATATGAGGCGCTAGGATAATGAACCCCCCGCGTCTTCGTACAGTCCCACCTTGGGACTTACCAACCATACTAAGAGCCTTGAAAGGCACCCCGTTTGAAACATTGCAATCCACGAGCCTCAGATCACTCTCGTTTAAAACCGCCCTGCTGTTAGCACTGGCGTCGGTTAAGCGAGTAGGGGATCTACATGCCCTTTCCGTCAACCCTGCTTGCCTGGAATTCGGGCCTAACGACTCCAAGGTCTTCCTGAAACCAAGGCTGGGTTATGTACCTAAGGTACTCTCCACTCCGTTCAGAGCCCAGGTCATAGCGCTTTCTGTGCTTTCCCTCTCGATGGATGACCAGGAATTGTCCCTGCTCTGCCCTGCCAGGGCCCTGAGGGTTTACATTGAGCATTCTGCTCCATACAGGAAATCAGAACAGCTTTTTGTTAGCTTCGGTAACCGCGCTAAAGGTCGCCCTGTTACGAAGCAAAGAATTTCCAGGTGGTTAGTGTATGCTATCACCCTAGCATACTCCTCCTTGGGCTTGCAGTGCCCCATTGGAGTCAGAGCCCATTCCACCAGAGGCATTGCCTCCTCCTGGGCATGGTCCAGCGGGGTGTCCATTTTGGAAATTTGTGAGGCGGCCGGCTGGTCCTCGCCGTCCACATTTGTAAGGTTTTACAACCTGGACGTCCCTGCCTTACAGGCCAGAGTCCTTTCTGCTTAGTTTGCCACCTTCGGCTAGCTAAACAGTCTTTATGGGTTCACTTGACCAACATTGTTCAAGTCCCTCCCTCACTTGGGCGGTCCACGTTATCTGGACACCAAGTATCAACTATACGGGACGACACTCAGGCCACAAATTACCCTGATGGCTCAGCCTGTGCTTGGTGTACTTTATTGACTCCCCTGGGTCTCCTCCCATGTGAGTCATGGTTTTGAGTCGTTCCCCATCATAGCACGTCATGATTGTACTGGTTCCCATACAAGCATCTTACGACGCAGTACGAGTGGAATATCGAAAGGGAACGTACTCGGTTACCTCGGTTCCCTGAGATATGGGAACGAGTACTGCGTTCCTCGCCGTGCTATGAGCTGCACGCCTCAGTCGCATGATTCGAAGAAATCTGAGATGCGGCGGCAATCTGACTGGGCCATTCTGGTGGGCTTTGGCGGGCTGCATAGCCATAGGTTTGCTCATCACCGCCGCCGAGCCATTGGTTCGATTTTATAGCACTGCACGAACCAATGGACGTGCAGTTTCACTGCGTGATTGAAAAGGCTTCAGTTGAAGAGGAAAAAAGGAGTTTTTCCCATATAAGCATCTTACGACGATAGTAACCGAGTACGTTTTTGCTTGTATTTCTACATTTTTAACAAAAGGAAAAACAAAATAAGTCTAAAACATTATTAATTGTAATATATGATTTTTTTTTGCTCCCACTGTTGAAATAGAACTGAAAAATGTCCCAGTTTAGTTATAATTACATTAATCTATGTCATCTGAAGTTTTAAATAACAAAGACACAATTCAAACTAATAAAAAGTTTCAAAGAATAAAATGATTTGTCTGTTTTGAAATGGGTCTGAACACAAATCTATTACAATCAGCTAAAAAAAAAACAGATATGGAAAACAATAAAAAAAAATGCCAAATAAAAGCATAATCATAAGCAGTTTGACCTATAACAGGGGTTTTGAGAAGAGCACTTTCAATGGTACAGGTAATGACTTGATAATGAAAGTTCAAAATTTAAGTTGTTGTTTTTTGAAGAATTTCATGATCATACTGTCTCATGATAATGACTCATACTGGAAACTCATATGTGTCACAATCCAGCTGGTAGTCACTGATTCCCAAAAAGTGCACATAATAGAAGGTTTGTCATTGCAGTCAGGACAATGAATTATTGTAGACAGAAATGATAGCATGCATTTTCAACAAATGCTGCAGGAGAATTAATGTAACCAAAGTCAGTGGCCGAACACTAATCAACTTAATGGTTAAATATAGACTTCATCAACTTTTGTACATGTATATGAAAGAAATATATCCAAACAGGTTTATAATAAATAAACATGGTCATGCTGTTTTTGGAGCTGTTTAAGCATCCTCTGGTAAGATATGATTGATCTTATCTGCAGTTGATTTCATCTAAGGCTGTGTGGCTGTGAGTTGGTATTGTTGTGCTGTGTACTTGTCTCTTCTCTGTTTTCACTTCTTGTTGTTCCTCTAAATCTCCAGTGATTCTGCTTGTTAGCTGCAGGTGTCCTCACTAATGCAATAATCGCTTTTAGAGCGAATATACATTATTTCACTAACTGCTTCAATGTTATTTCTACTCTCTGTTGATCAGGGCCATAGGAAAACTGTTATACAGTATTTGTTCTTGTGGAATTTGTCAACCACATATCCATTCAGGTGCGGATGTGCAGTCCTGTGGTCATTCAGACCACGCTCAATCAATCAATTAATAATGAAAAGTAAAAAAAATGCACCAAAAAGATTACACTAGCTACATTCATTGTTTAGATGCACTCCAAATGTAGCATGCTAAGGACATCTGCTGGTTAAAACCATATAAATGCAACAAGAACAGCACAAACCAAAAGTGATACTGACACATATGGAAGTATGTCTTAGAAAAATCTTAGAAAAAACAGACATTGCTTGAATGGGACAAAAACAGTGGGAATGTGGCCTATGAAAACTGAGTGGAAAGAGGTGTCTTTAAATTCTGTTCATTTCATGGTTACTGAAAGAGGTTTGAGTTGGTGCTTGGAAAACCCCAAGTGTTTCCCAAATTCCAAAACCAACCCCAAAAGGATTATTCATACAAAAAAAAATGCTCAGGGTAAAATGTCATTTTTTAACTCTTGATAATGATTTTTACTTTATTTATTTATTACTTCTTATAGGACAGTGTAGGAGTGACAGGAAGGGAAGTGTGGGAGTGAGATAGAGGGGGGGGGATTCGAACTCAAGACACCCCTAGCACAACAGCATTATATGTCGCCAAGCTTCCCACAAGGCTATTGGCGCCAACAAAAAATATATATTTATATTTTCTATGCAGATGCACTCCATAACAAAATCGCCCCAATCATTCTAGAATAATTTAAAAATTGTATTCATTTATTTTTTTTCAATTTGTTCCTGTATTTATTCATACTGCTGTATATATTGCAGAAAAATGATATATGATGTTTACTAGCTACATTTGGATGATATTTACAGGCTTTCCTGTAGCTCAACTGGTAGAGCATGGTGCTAGCAACGCCAAGATCATGGGTTCGATTCCCAGGGAGAGCAAGAGCTGGTCAAATGTAAAACTGTAACTTGAATGCCATGTAAGTCGCTTTGGATAAAAGCGTCTGCTAAATGTAAATGTAAATGGATGATACTAGTAAAGTTCTCTAATTTAAAGAGTTAGGTAGCTGAGTTCATGTCAGTTATATCGTTCAGTACTCTTATTTGTATTGTATGTATAATTTGTTTTATGTCACTTAAATCACAGGGTCTTACCTGCCACCCCTGAAAACTATCTACACGCTTAAAAATAAAGGTGATTAACCCTCTGGGGTCTGAGGTGATTTTTTGGTCCCTTGAGATGTTTTGACATGCCCTGATATTTGTGCTTATTTCAGCTACTTATAACATACTAATGACCAACATGTATTTGTTTTTGTATTCAGCACAAACTTTGCTACAATATTATGTGACCAAGATGGATGTACTTGTATGCATTTTTTTTTTAGAAAAAAAATATTATGCGTGGCTAGTAAGTTTTGGGGGGAAAATGTAGCTGAAATAAGGCCATAAAACCCACACTAAATAGTCCTGAATAAGACTTTTGAGTAATCAGTCTTGTCGGCTAGAATATTTACTTCACAATTAAGTGAGAATCATTCTGCTTACTCATTTACAGAAAACAGTATATTGATTAAACATTTTTAAGACATGTTTTGTGATTGAAAGCCTGAATGCGAGGGAGTGACAATGTCCTTGAATATTAAGTGATTCTCACCTGAGACACAAAGGATCCTCCCCTAAAGGCTGCTAATGGCCCATCAGTGTGACTGACTCTGAGGCAGGTAAGAGAGAATGTGAGGAGATTGAACAAATGTTTTTTTTTTATTATTTGTATTTTATTTACAACACCGTATAATCAAAACATACATAATGAAGGTCAAAGACACATTATTGTGCACACTGATCTAACCACAGAGATGTGAACAGACTTTGAGTCATTCCTGCAACAGATTCTGTTCAACAAGTGACACAAGTAAATCATGCCTGATATTTACGTGTGTTATTTGAGTGTTTCTGCTACTTTCCATGGATTCAAGAAGAAAAAAACATAATCAGTGGTCAAGGAGCTTGTTTTATCATATAATATCAGTGTAGTTGGACATCCTGATGTTGGTACAGCGCTCTAAGAGGAAAACTGTTTGAAAAAAGTCATCAGGATTCATCATCTGTGGTGCAGGTATCTGATTCAATAAAATACAAACAACCAAAAAAACCAAACATTTGTGAGCATGTTAATATCAGGAACATCTTTTTATATATATGTTTTATAGACTCACGCATGCTTTGTACTATCGTAAACAAAAAAAAATACATTTTATATCTGAGAAACGTCTCGGTTACGTATGTAACCCTCGTTCCCTGAAGGAGGGAACGGAGACGTCACGTCCCGTCGCCACGGCTACTGTACCACCGCTGAGCGGCCGGGTGACCGGCTCGGCTCCTCAGCGAAAACCTGAATATGCGCTGCACCTGCTGCCTACTTATACTCACGCTGTGATCAGCAGCAGCTGGATGCAATAATCGCATGCCAATGTGCATTGGCTCGTTTAGTTACACTCGAAGTGGATTGGTCTCTCTAAGCGAGATCCCAATTCGTCGGTCACCCGACGTGACGTCTCCGTTCCCTCCTTCAGGGAACGAGGGTTACATACGTAACCGAGACGTTCCCTATCAGTCGGTCACTCCGAGTCACGTCGGGTGACCGACGAATTGGGATCCCTACCAAAAGGCCACGGATACTGCCCCTTCCAGTGTCCTGTGGAAGCCTCCTGCGCCCCTACTTTTTGGCGCAGGTCAGGGCTTCACAAGAAGACCAGTTACTGTTGCTATGGCACTACCCATTCAGTAAGACTGGATAACACTGGGAAAACGTACCCGTTCCACTTGGAACAGGAACGCTGCGGAAGCCCATCCTTCCCAAAGGAGGTTCAGAAGCACTTACGCATATGAACAACCGTTTAGGTGCATATGGAAGATTTAGAGGTGATTGTAGCCTCTTGGCAGAATGTCTGCCGGGGAAACACGGGCTCTGAGGCTATACCGTGGACTTTACACATATGAGATCCAATTAGGTCTCTACATATGGACCCTAGCCCTCTACCGGTTCTCACAGATTCATCGAGTGAGGGCCTGGCGCCAGACGCTCCGCCACGTCTGGCTGCCGAGGGGACGGAGGAGCTCGACAGGGTCTACAGTACGGACTCTCTGGAGCAGTTTTAGCAAGCCGACCCGAAACCGGAGCCTCTCAGTGCTTCTACCCGTTTGAGGTGAGAACACAGGAGGAGACCGGTTCCACACGAAGGCTATAGAATCTAGCGAACGTGTCAGTGGTCGCCCAACCCGCAGCTCTAAATTATCTGCCAGCGAGGCGCCACGAGCCAATGCCCAGGAAGATGCAACACTTCTAGTAGAGTGGGCTCTCAACCTGAACAGGCAGGGCACACCCTGTACCTAATAAGCCAGAGTGATGGCGTCCACTATCCAGTGGGCCATCCTCTGCTTGGAGACGGCATTCCCTTCTGCCGGCCTCCGTGACAGATAAAGAGCTGGTCTGAGGTCCTGAAGCTTTGCGTCCTGTCAACGTAGCATTTCAATGCTCGGACGGGACAAGCAAAGCTAAGGCTGGGTCTGCCTCCTCCGAGGGCAGCGCTTGCAGGCTCACCACCTGGTCCCTGAAGGGAGTAGTGGGAACCTTGGGCACAAAGCCAGGCCGGGGCCTCAGGATTACCTGGGCCGGCCCAAACTCTAGGCACGAATCGCCGACCGAAAATGCGTGCAGGTCCCCTACCCTCTTGATCCAATGCAAGCAGGAGCGGAGTCTGAAAGAAACTTCAGCTCGACTGTCTGCAACGGATCAAATGGGCCCTGCTGTAGTGCTCTAAGCACTAGAGACAGGTCCCAAGAGGGTATAGAGGGGGCCGTGGAGGATTTAACCTTCCTGCCCCCCTAAGGAACCTGATGACCAAGTCATGCTTCCCCACTGACTTCCCTTCCACAGGGTCGTGGTTGGCAGCAATCACAGCCACATAGACTTCAAGGGTGAAAGGAGACAGCCTTCGCTCCAACCCTTGCTCCAAGAAGGACAGCACAACTCTGATCGGGCACTTCCGGGGGTCTTCTCGGTGAGAAGAGCACCACTCGACAACAGGTTCCACTTCAAGGCGTAAGCATGTCTCGTAGACAGCGCTCTCGCCGAAGTGATGGTGTCAACTACCTCCTGGGGTAGGTCACCTAGAACCTCCGCGTCCCATCCCGGGACCAGACATGTTTTAAGTTTCCAGAGGTCTGGATGCGGGTGCCATAAGGTGCCCCGTCTCTGAGTCAGTAGATCCTACCTCAGAGGAATCTGCCAAGGAGGGGCTGTCACGAGGAGCATCAATTCTGGGAACCAAGTCCGAGTGGGCCAGTACGGCGCCACGAGCAAGACCTGCTCCTCGTCCTCCCTGATCTTGCACAGTGTCTGTGCGAGAATGCTCACTGGGGGAAACGCATACTTGCGGGGGCCCCGCGGCCAGCTGGGTGCCAGTGCATTCCGTGCCGAGTGTTTCCTCGGTCAGGGAGTAAACAACTGGCAATGAGAAGTCTCTCAATAAGCTGGGCCGTCTGGGGATGGAGTCTCCACTCTCCGGGGAGCGCAGCTCGTGACAGCTCGTCGGCTGCCCGGTTGAGCAAGCCCGGAATGTGAATGGCATGAAGCGACCTCAGATGCTTCTGACTCCATAGGAGGAGGTGGCGGGCGAATTGCGACATGCGACGGAAGCGTAGACCACCTTGTCGGTTGATGTATGCAACGGTCACAGTGTGTCCGTGCGGACCAGTACGTGCTTGCCCTGTAAGCGCCTCTTGAGACGGTTCAGGGCCAGGTGTACTGCAGCAACTCTAGGCAACTTATGTGCCAGTGCAGTTGGGGGCCCCGTCCAAACCCCCGACACTGCAAGCCCGTTGAACGTGGCGCCCCAGCCGGTGGTGGAGGCATCCGTGTAAACCACAGCATGCCTAGAGACCTGTTCCAGGGGCACTCCTGCCCAGAGAAACGAAAGGTCTGACCACGGGGTGAGGGTTTGGCGGCAGGCCGGTGTGACTTGGACCCGGTGAGTGCCGCGTTACCACGCCCACCTCGGGACTCGGCCATGGAGCCAGTGTTGAAGCGGTCTCATATGAAGCAGCTCCAGCGGCGTCACTGCCGCCGCAGCTGCCATATGCCCCAGGAGCCTCTGAAATTGTTTCAGTGGGACCGCGGACCTGCTCTTGAGCGCATTCAAGCAGTTCAACACCGACTGAGCACGTTCCTGCGTGAGGCGTGCTGTCTGATTGACCGAATCCAATTCCATACCGAGAAAAGAGATCCTCTGCGTCGGGGAGAGTTTGCTCTTTTCCCAGTTGACCCGAAGGCCCAACTGGCTGAGGTGCAAGAGCACCAAGTCCCTGTGTTCGCACAACTGGTCCTGAGACTGAGACAACATGAGCCAGTCGTCGAGGTAGTTGAGAATGCGAATGCCCTGTTCTCTCAGGGGAACAAGGGCTGCCTCCACAACTTTCGTGAAGACACGGGGTGACAGGGACAGCTCGAAGGGCAGGACCATGTACTAATATGCCCGTCCTTCAAACGCAAAACGCAGGAATGGCCTGTGGTGCGGAAGGATTGAGACAAGGAAGTACACGTCCTTCAGGTCAATCGCTGCAAGCCAATCTCAGGGACGGATGCACCCGAAGATGCACTTCTGCGTGAGTCTCTTGAATGGAAGCTTGCCCAGTTCAGGACGCGCAGATCCAAGATTGGTCTCCACCCACCGCCTTTCTTGGGCACAATGAAGTAAGGGCTGTAAAACCCTGTCTTCATATCGGCTGGAGGGACCGGCTCCATCACGTCCCTCGCCATTAGGACAGTGATCTCCCCACACAAGCCTTTACTGCTGTGAGGTGGAACCTGGGAGAACGCCGGGCGAACTGATTCGCGTAGCCGAGTCAGGTGGTCCACAGGAGCCAGCGAGACGAGCTGGGTAACCAGGCACCCAGACACTATACAAGCGGGACCTGCGGGACCACCGACGTACCCGCGGTGGGGCAGCGAGGTGAAACGCAGGGACCCGGCCCGTGTCGGACCAAAGAGGGGTCTGAGTGTGCTGTGCAACACTTACCTGGTTCCACAATTTGGCAGAGGGTGCGTGAGTAGGGCCTTTGATGACGCTCTCGAACCGCCCACTGCTGCCTGTTGGCGAGAGAGGGAGAAGAGTGTGGTCCGGTGTTGGGCCGTCCATGACTCTCCATGCCCTCTCGGGACCCAGAGGCAGAGAGAACCGCTTCTTGTCGAGATTTTTTTGTTTTTGTTTTTTTAAACCAAAAGATTCTCCGCCCGGCCCTCCTCCGGGGGAGGGAGAGGTGCATCCACCATCTCCTGAAGCAGTCCTCTTTCCCTCTGGGTCGCCCGTCCTGAGGCCTCTTGCTTTTCCGCTCTCCGCCAGGTTTGACGGGGGCCCGGACGGGCGGGGCGGCCTGCCTACGCCCAGCTCAACGGCACCGCTTCTGGAGGCTGCTGCGGATGCGGTGCGGGAGCAGGGACGGACGCAGGGGCCGCCCTCGGCGACGAGCAGGCTGGGGCGCTGCAGCCAGCGGACGGGTGGAGGCAGCAGCTGCCCGCTGGGCAGGATGTGTTGGATCGCCTCAGTCTGCTCCTAAGCAGCCGAGAACTGCTGGGCCAGGCTCTCGACTGCGTCGCCGAAGAGGCCAGTCTGGGACACAGGGTCCTTGAGGAACCAAACTTTGTCGGCATCCCCATGTCGACCAGACACAGCCAGGTGACGCTCCTGGACCACAAGTGTGGACATCGCACGACCCAAAGACCACGCAATGACCTTCGTCGCTCGTAGCGCGAGGCCAGAAGTGGTACAAAGCCCTTTCAGAACTTCTGGATCGTGACCACCCTCGTGCATGTCCCCCAGTGCTTTTAGCCTGAAGAACCTGCAGTAACGCCGTAGCGCAAGCGGTTGGCAGCTTCTCCACGGGTCACATAAGCATCGCCGGACAGACCAGACGAGTACCTACAGGCCCTGAAGAGGAAGCACGGTTTACCCGGCCGGGTGGAGGCGGTATTAGGACACAACGGCATCGCAACCGACCGCTCCACCGGGGGACCCCGTATACCCCCTAGCTGCACCACCACCGAGGGTGGTGAGGGAGGAGGAGCTAACAGGTCAGTTTCTGGCAGTAAAATGTGCCATCCACAACCTGGTAAGCTCCCCATGCACCTCCGGGAAGAGAGGCACCGGGGTAGGGTGCTGAGAACCAGCACAAACTACCTCGAGAAACCAGTCATCCAACCTCGAGGGCTCGGGACACGGTGGAAGTCTCCACTCGAGCCCTACCCTCTCAGCGGCCCGGGAAAGCATAGCCGTGATTCTGGATCCGACTCAGGCATTGCTACTGCCGTAGCAGCAGCGCAGCCGAATCTTCTTCCCCAGAAAGCTCCAGCTCACCCTCCGATGCAGCGATCGACATCCGGTGATCGGGAGGAGCACCAGGGATACTGCTGGTACGCCCCTTGTAGAGGGTCCAGCACGTTCCACTGGCAGCTCAACTGGTTTTGGAGTGCAAGAGGAGTGATGGTCCCTCGAGGGTTGGTTCCCTGGAGGGTTTGCCACCACTGTAATCCTCAGACCACCCGTGCCACCACCTGAAGTAGGCCTCGTCTGTCTGCAGCCAGAACGAGAACTAGATCGAGGCAGAGGCAACAGAGCTCCGCCCCCTTGTCGAGGTAGCGGAGCCTGGCTGCAACTCCAAGATGATCATCTTCCCATGAGAAGATGCCTCATCCACGAACGCCACCTCAGCATGCTTACTGCCCAGGCACGTGAGGCAGTGATCGTGACCATCACCCGGCACCAGGTAACGACCGCATCCAGAAACGCACGGGTGACACGTTGTCTGTAGCAAAACCCAACTCGTCTTTACAAAGACGTAACGTCCAGTTTGCCAGATGCAACGTCGTCTTTAAAAAGACGCACCCGTGAATGCTCTTTTAGGGAAAAAGCTCTTTTAATGTGCTGAAGCGCACAGGGGAGATGGTCACCTGCAACACAAACAGGGGGTAGTGCAACCTGATGTGTGCAATCCACTCGACACGGGGAAAAACCACCGCCGCTGAAGCGCCGTACCGCCAGCACGAGAGTCTTCCGAAGAGCGTGCTCAACTCGTTGAATTCACTCGTCAGCAGAAGTCAGGAGCAGAACGATGTAACCGCTCGGCTCCGAAGCGAAAAGCTGAATATGCGCTGCACCTGCTGCCTACTTATACTCACGCTGTGATCAGCAGCAGCTGGATGCATAGTAACATAGTAATGGAAATTTGTTTCTGGGAGAAGTTTATTCCCATATTGGTCGTATCTGTTCTCAAAGTAGTGAAAACCAAAATCTCCCTCGGCTGGGTCACATTCAGAGAGCATGTTGTTGTTTTCAAAAGAAATGCATTCATTGGCAAACCAGTAGAGGACTTTGAGTCCATGTCTGGGCCAGGGTTGACCAAACCTAGTGTTCCTCAACTGTGCTAATTCATTTAATGTTTCCATCATGGTCCTGGACCTTCAGAAGATAAATGAATGTACATGTATTTATTAAAATACAAGATCACTGAAGGATGTGCCAATATTTTCTTGTGTGATTTGAAAAATATCTTTGCAGTACTCAACTGAAATTTTGTTTTGTTTATTTTATTCTTGCATTTTATACAATGTCTCAGCTTTAATGGGATTTAGTTTTGTGGTTAGAGATGTGGATCATTTATGTGGAGCATGGCAACATTATTTGAACTGTATATACAGTCTTAAGTGTACATTTGCAATGTTTGATATTTCATTTGCATTGCACCAGTGTTTATTATTTGCTTTATTGATGAATTGTCAGTCATTGGGGTGTTTTGGTTTTGATCGGTTAAGTTTAAAGGAACACTCCACTTTTTTTGAAAATAGGCTCATTTTATAACTCCCCAAGAGTTAAACAGTTGAGTTTTACCATTTTTGAATCCATTCAGCCGATCTCCGGGTCTGGCGGTAGCATTTTAGCGTAGCTTAGCATTGATCATTGAATCTGATTAGACCATTAGCATCTCGCTTAAAAATGACCAATGAGTTTCGATAATTTTCCTTTTTAAAGCTTGACTCTTCTGTAGTTCGTATATTAAGACCGACAGAAAATGAAAAGTTGTGATTTTCTAGGCAAATATGGCTAGGAACTATACTCTCATTCCGGCGTAATAATCAAGGATCTTTGCTGCCGTACCATGAGTGCAGCAGGAGCAATGATATTACGCAGCGCCTGAAAGTAGTCCCCAGCTATATCATAACTAGTTACCTAGCTGGGGACTACTTTCAGGCTCTGCGTAATATCATATATAGTGAGTATAGTTCCTAGCCATATCGGCCTAGAAAATCGCAACTTTTCATTTTCGGTCAGTCTTAGTACACGATGTAACTACAGAAGAGTTTAAATGATAGCCATGCTGTATTGTGAATAAAACACAGCTGCTGGCCAATCAGAATCGAGGAATGGAGCTAACTGTTTTATAAATATCAACATTCTAATGATTATTAATCTGCTTCTGTTTCATTCAGTTTCTCTTCCTACTTCCTTGTTCAAAGTGACTAGAGTCATAGTGTTATAAATAAATAAAATATAATTAAAATGTAAAAATTTCGGGAGCTCAACTTTACTACATCAGCATTTTTAGTAGAGAAAAGAGAAATGCTCCATTTTGCCTATTGCAGTCTTCCTCATTGGTTTGCTACTGCAGTTCCTTGTGTTTTGTGATCAGCAGAGAGCTGCTCATTCCCTGTAAACAAGTTACAGTTTTTGTTGTTGTTGTTGTTGTTGTTGTTTTTACTTTTATCTGATTCTTTTTTTAATCATAATTTGCAATTTTCTGGTTGTCAACAGATTTACTTAAACACTGTGAGCAAACAGCAGCAATCAAGACTGAATCAGTTATGCAAAGTAACTTGTTTATATATATAATATATATGTAACCCAAACATTTCTTTCACAAGTGGAATAGAAAATGAGATCATACCTCTCTGAAAACCGTCATGCATTTAAAGCTTTGGTTTGTTTGTTGCTGTAGAAGCACAGATAAGCGGAAAGACTCGCTCTCTATCCGACAAACACTGAACCAGACGCTGATGTGGGCGTGTTATTTGTTTGAGTTTGTTAAAGTCACGCTTTCACTGCTGTAAGTTTCCAAACTGTTCCTGGCTTCTGGATCCATCCAAACTGTTCCTGAACTTGACCTGAGCTCAGTGTGTCCAATAACAGAAACATTTATAATCCAGAAACCGTTTCAACAGTTTGAAAACCCAACGTGGGTGTGGTTTAACTGAAGTTTAGTCAGGAAACAGTCATTTCTGGAAATTCAGAAATGGGAGGAGCTTCTGCTCTGTTGTTCTTGGTGTAAAAGTGTGTACAATGTTTAGTGCTGGTCTAGTTGATGCACCAGTGTAGTCATGCTGTTCTTGGTTGGTCATATGCGGAGTTGAGTGTGAGTAGACCAACTGTCTGCATGCAACCAGTGTTTTGACACAAACATTGCTTTTGCTTGTATTTTTACATTTTTAACAAAGGAAAAATAATATAAGATTAAAACATATGATTTATTGTAATATATGATTATAACTTTGTAATTGTTTGCTCCCCCTGTTGAAATAGAACTGAAAAATGTTCCAGTTTAGAAATCTGAAGTTTTAAATAACAAAGACAAAATTCTAACTAATAAAATGTTTCAAAGAATAAAATGATTTGTCTCCTGTTTTAAAAGGATCTGAGCATAAATCCATTAAAATAAGTTTAAAAAAACTTGCAAAAAAACAACAACAACAACATATGAAAACAAATAAAAAATACCAAATAAAAGCATAATCAAAAGCAGTTTGTCCTATAACAGGGGTTTTGAGAAGAGCTCTTTCAATGGTACAGTTAATGACTTGATAATGAAAGTTCAAAATTGAAGTTGTCGTTTTTTTGAAGAATTTCATGATTATACTGACTCATGATAATGACTCGTACTGGAAACTCATATGTGTCAAAATCCAGCTGTTAGTCACCGATTCCCAAAAAGTGCTGATGTGCAGTCCTGTGGTCATTCAGACCACAATCAATCAATCAATCAATCAAACAATCAATAAATAAATACATAAATAATGAAAAGTAAAAAAATGTGCCAAAAAGATTACACTGGCTACATTTATTGTTTAGATGTGCTCCAAATGTAGCATGCTAAGGACATCTGCTGGTTAAAACCATGTAAATGCAGCAAGAACAGCACAAACTGAAAGTGATACTGACTCATACAGATGCATGACTAACATGTTTTCAAAAGTGAAACTCTCTAAGCAGTGTGACGGATTCTAGTCTCATGTAATGTAAAGCAGCAGCAGGTCACCTACATCCACATTCATTTGAAAATGCAGCGCAATCTTAGAAAAAAACAGACATCGCTTGAATGGGCCAAAAACAGTGGGAATGTGGCCTATGAAAACTGAGTGGAAAAAGTTGGTTCTTTGAAAACCCCAAGTGTTTCCCAAATTCCAAAACGAACCCCGAAAGGATGATTCAAAAAAAAAAAAAAAATGCTCAGAGTAAAATGTCATTTTTTTAACTCTTGAAAATTATTTTTATTTATTTATTGTGTACTTATTATAGGACAGTGTAGGAGTGACAGGAAGGGAAGTGTGGGAGCGAGATAGAGGGGGATCGGGAAAGGTCCTCAAGCCAGGATTCGAACTCGAGACACCCCTAGCACACCGGCGCTATAGATCGGTGTGCTGCCCACAAGGCTATTGGCACCAACAACAAATATATATATATATATATTAGGGCTGTCAATCTATTAAAAAAAAAAAATCACGATTAATCGCATGATTGCCATGAGTTAACTCACGATTAATCACACATTATTATTTGTTCTAATTGTACCTTAAATCAATACTTTTCAAATTTTTTATACTCTAATCAACATGGGCATGGACAAATATGGATGCTTTATGCAAATGTACACTATATTGCCAAAAGTATTGGCACCCCCTTTTAATGAACAGGTTTGACTACTTTAGTAATTTCTATGAGTACAAATCTTAATGTTAAAGCATATAATTATATTCTAGTGAATTGTGTGCTTCTAATATTATAGCAACAGTTTTGACAGGAGTCCTAATCCCAGTTTAACACCTCTGGTGTGACTGTAAATGTACAACCCCAAATCAGAAAAAGTTGGGACAGTATGGAAAACGCAAATAAAAAAAGAAAGTAGTGATTTATAAATTTACGTTGACTTGTATTTCATTGCAGACAATATGAACACAAAATAATTCATGTTTTGTCTGGTCAACTTCATGTAATTTGTAAATATACATCCTTTCCTGTCATTCAGACCTGCAACACATTCCAAAAAAGGTTGGGACAGTAAAGCATTTACCACTTTGTAATGTTGCCATTCCTTTTCACAACACTTAAAAGACGTTTAGGGACTGAAGACACCAAGTGATGAAGTGTTTCAGGTGTAATTTTGTCCCATTCTTCCTGCAAACAAGTCTTAAGGTGGGCAACAGTACGGGGTCTTCGTTGTCGCATTTTGCGCTTCAAAATGCGCCACACATTCTCTATTGGAGACAGGTCGGGACTGCAGGCAGGCCAGTCAAGTACCCGTACCCTCTTCATCCGCAGCCAGGACTTTGTAATGTGTGCAGAATGTGGTTTTGCATTGTCTTGTTGAAATATGCATGGACGTCCCTGGAAAAGATGTCTTCTTGAAGGCAGCATATTGTGCTCCAAAATCTCTATGTACTTTTCAGCATTAATGGTGCCATCACAGAAGTGCAAGTTACCTTTGCCAAGGGCACTGACACAACCCCATACCATGACAGACCCTGGCTTTTGGACTTGTTGCTGGTAACAGTCTGGATGATCCTTTTCTTCTTTGGTCCGGAGCACACGGTGTCCATTCCTCCCAAAAAATACCTGAAATACTGATTCATCTGACCACAGTACACGTTTCCACTGTGTGATGGTCCATCCCAGATGCCTCCGAGCCCAGAGAAGTCGA
Organism: Aspiorhynchus laticeps; assembly: GCA_023376895.1. Lineage (NCBI taxonomy): Eukaryota > Metazoa > Chordata > Actinopteri > Cypriniformes > Cyprinidae > Aspiorhynchus > Aspiorhynchus laticeps. Next base: position 47,812,933 of record CM041797.1, on the reverse strand, counting down.
TGGCGCTTCTGGACACTGTTAACATAGGGCTACCTTTTGGCACAGTACAGTTTTAACTGGCATTTGTGGATGTAACTACGTATTGTGGTACTTGACAAAGGTTTGCCAAAGTAGTCCTGAGCCCATGTGGTGATATCGCTTATAGATGAATGACGATTCTTGATGCAGTGCCGCCTGAGGGATCGGAGATCACGGTTGTTCAGCTTAGGCTTGCGCCCTTGTCCTTTAAGCACTGAAATTCCTCCAGATTCCTTGAATCTTTTAATTATGTTATGCACTGTTGAAGGTGAAATATTCAAATCTCTTCCTATCTTTCTTTGAGGAACATTGTTTTTAAACATTTCAATAATTTTCTCACGTATTTGTTGGCAAACTGGCGATCCTCGGCCCATCTTTGCTCCTAAAGGACTAGACCTTTCTTGGATGCTGCTTTTGTACCAAATCATAATTACAATCACCTGTTGACATCACCTGTTTCAAATCACATCATTATTTAACCAATTTACCTCATTACTAGCCCTAAATTGCTCCTGTCCCAACTTTTTTTGGAATGTGTTGCAGGTCTGAATGACAGGAAAGGATGTATATTTACAAATGACATGAAGTTGACCAGACAAAACATTAAATATTTTGTGTTCATATTGTCTGCAATGAAATACAAGTCAAAGTAAATTTAGAAAACTACTTTCTTTTTTTATTTGCGTTTTCCGTTGTACCCAAGAAACCAAAAATCACAGGACTTAATGACTACAGACCTGTTGCTTTAACGTCTGTGGTGATGAAGTCATTTGAGAGGCTCGTGTTGGCTCACCTGAAGGACATTACTGGACCCTTGCTGGACCCCCTGCAGTTTTCTTACCGAGCAAACAGGTCTGTGGATGATGCAGTCAACATGGGATTGCACTACATCCTCCAACATCTAGACAAACCAGGGACTTATGCAAGGATCCTGTATGTGGACTTCAGCTCCGCTTTCAACACCATCATCCCGGACACCCTTCAGAATAAACTGACACAGCTCTCTGTCCCCACCTCCATCTGTCAGTGGATCACCAGCTTCCTGACAGACAGGCAGCAGCTAGTGAGGCTGGGAAAATTCTCATCCAACACCTGCACCATCAGCACTGGAGCTCCTCAGGGTTGTGTTCTCTCCCCACTGCTCTTCTCCCACTACACCAACGACTGCACCTCTAAAGTCCCCTCTGTCAAACTCCTGAAGTTTGCAGACGATACCACACTCATCGGCCTCATCCAGGACGGTGACGAGTCTGCTTACAGACAGGAGGTTAAGGAGCTGGCTGTCTGGTGCAGTCTAAACAACCTGGAGCTCAACACGCTTAAAACTGTGGAGATGATCGTGGACTTCAGGAGAAACCCCCCAGCTCTCCCCCCACTCACTATCATGAACAACTCTGTGAATGCAGTGGAGTCATTCAGGTTCCTGGGAACCACCATCTCTCAGAACCTGAAGTGGGACACTCACATCGTGAAAAAGGCCCAACAGAGAATGTACTTTCTTCGTCAACTGAAAAAGTTCAACCTGCCACAGGCACACATGACACAGTTTTACTCTGCTGTTATTGAGTCGGTTCTGTGCTCTTCTATAACTGTATGGTTTGGGTCAGCCAGCAAATCAGATATAAGAAGACTGCAGCGGACTGTTAGGACAGCAGAAAGGATCATTGGTGTGCACCTGCCCAGCCTTCAGGACTTGTACTACTCCAGAGTGAAGAAACGGGCAGGTAACATCATCACAGACTCCTCTCACCCTGGACACGACCTGTTTGCGCTTCTCCCGTCAGGCAGACGCTACAGATCTCTGTGCACTAGAACATCAAGGCATAAAAACAGTTTTTTCCCCTATGCCATCTCCAGCCTAAACCACTAACACAGGAATTATTACCTGTGTTCTGTAATTCTCTAACCCTAATTCTTGCCTGTAATTCATCCCCCATCTCTAATTATTTACTCTCTCTAGTTCTATGTAAATATGTATGCATAATTTTTCTATACAGCTGTATATATAGAGTAAATAAGGCACAAATCTGTACATAGATCTTCTCTTCCAGATTCAGACACATTATTATTATTATTATTGTTAAGGCTTATTTAAATGTTCTGTTCTCATGTCAGATATGTATGTTTATATGTATGTACGTATATATGTATGCATGTATGTACCAAGAGCTTCTTAAAAACCACAACAAATTCCTCGTGTGTTTGCACACACTTGGCGAATAAAGCTGATTCTGATTCTGATTCTGATTCTGATTCATACTGTCCCAACTTTTTCTGATTTGGGGTTGTAGACCTTGAGCCAAAAATTCATCACCAAACACCAATGACTTGTACATATGGGTTCAGTCATTTTAGACACTTCCAAAACTGTTGCAACAGAGATGGAAATACAATTTTTAAATACATGAATTATGTTCCCATCGTTGTTGCCACAGATTTGGAAGTGCATTTCTCTGTTCTAAAGAAGGGGGTGCCAATACTTTTGTCTATATAGTGTATGTACATGTCATTGGTGTTTGGTGATGAGTTTTTGGCTCAAGGTCTGCATTTACAGTCACACCAGAGGTGTTAAACTGGGATTAGGACTTGGTTTTATGCAGACCAGTCAAGTTCATCCACACTGACTGAATCAATCATTTTCTTTTTGAACCTTGTCTTATACACAGAGACATTGTCATGTTAGAATAGAAAAGAGTCCAAACTGTTGCAATAATATTAGAAGCACACAATTTCCTAGAATATCATTATGTGCTTTAACATTAAGATTTGTACTCATAGAAATTACTAAAGTAGTCAAACCTGTTCATTAGAAGGGGGCGACCCAATACTTTTGGCAATATAGTGTATGTTTATTATTATTGAAACCATAGTCAACATAAAGCATGAAGAGTAGACATGTTTCAAAGGTGATAGATGTTTTTCAAAGAACTTGTTCATGTCTATTAGACACATGAAAAAATAAATACCAGGTTCCCATTACTTCTCTTTCTTTGCACTGAGCAATTTACTGACACAAGCCTGTTTACATTTTTGCACACAGGGCTGCTCTTCTTCTGAAAAGGCAAAATGTACATTTATTATTTATTATTACATTTGTTTCCCTATCTTTGCCCACATACTGTATTTTGATGAAGCTAAATTCTCAATAAAACTGGTATATTTTACTGTTTCTGTTGTCAGACAACGGAATGAATATGAAATAGTGACTGAAACGCGATCCATTAAGACTACATAACCAGCTCTCCCTTCCAAGATGTTACAGTTTTTCTCAATTGTTTACACACAAATTCTGGTGCTTGAGACACAATGACCACAACATGTAACTCATTCACCAACCCCCTGAACCAATTCTGCTAAACTACAAGCACAGTTCTTGCTTTACACTCAATTTGCAGTTCTAAAACACACTTTTTTCAAAACACTACACACAATTCTCTGCTTTTGGCACAATTTTCATGCAGAAAATATCTTGTTTTCACAAGGAACACATTGCCATTCAAATATGCACACTGACTTATCACAAGAGCAAACACCCGTCACACAGTTTTACAATTAGCAATCAGAGCTTTAGCATAAAAGGGCAACAGGTGAGCTCTTCTGTTTTGGAGCAATGGATGCCAACATTGGAAACAGATGCAGAGCCAGAGGAGTGAGAGTAAGAGGAGGAGGACGGGGAGGACGAGGACGAGGACGAGGACGAGGAAGGCCAAGGACCGTAATCTCTGATGAGATCCGAGCCACTTTGGTTTATCATGTGGTCAACCATGGTCTAACAATGAGGGAGGCTGGGCAAAGAGTACAGCCACATTTGAGCAGGTACACTGTAGCATCAATCATCCGGACTTTCCGAAATGAGAATAGGTAAGAAATCTACTCTCACTAGAAAATTGCAGTACTGCATATCAATACAATACTCAATGAGTACAGTAGTACAGTATTGCCTGTGGACTGTTCTGTAGGACTGTAAAAATACTGTAAAGTATGTTTCAAGTATTTAGGAAATGTATACCTACTTTGTATTTACAGTAATTTACTATTTGTTTGGCAGAACTGAAAGATTACCAACACAAGGTGGTCGGGAACGTGTTCTGTCTCCTGAACAGGAAACTGAAATCATGAACATGGTCCTAGAAAACAACGCCATAACATTACGGCAAATACAAAGAAAAATAATAGAAAACAATGACATGTTTCAAAATATTGATAGGGTAAGCTTATCAACACTGGACCGTGTCTTGCGCAGAAATCATCTCAGGATGAAGCAGGTCTACAGGGTGCCATTTGAACGCAATTCAGAAAGAGTCAAAGAATTGCGATATAACTATGTGCAAGTGAGTCCCACAACTGATGCATACTCTCAACACTGTATACAGTAAATTATACATATTTCAATATTGTAATCATAATGATTGTGCTTCACAATAGTGACCACTCCATGTCTATTTCTGATATTGTCATGTGTGTTTCAGAGAGTCCTTGAGCTAGAGGTGGCTGCAGTGGAGCACCAGTTCATCTTCATTGATGAGGTTGGGTTCAACCTCACAAAAAGACGAAAGAGGGGAAGGAATATCATCGGCCAGCGTGCCATTGTTGAAATCCCTGGCCAGCGCGGAGGGAACATCACAATGTGTGCAGTGATTACCCACCACGGCGTCATCCATCACCATGCTACCCTTATCCCCTACAACACCGCCCACCTGATCACATTCCTTGACACCCTACACAACACACTCATTCCACCAGATCATTTAGATGGCCCAGAGCAGCTCAGGTACGTTGTCATTTGGGACAACGTAAGTTTCCACAGGGCTGCTCTGGTTCGTAACTGGTTCACTGCCCACCCACGCTTTTTAGTTTATCTCCCTCCATATTCTCCATTCCTCAATCCTATTGAGGAATTTTTTTCTGCCTGGAGATGGAAAGTGTATGACCGAAATCCACAAACACGTATACCTCTTCTCCAAGCTATGGAGGACGCATGTGGAGATATAGCAGCTGATGCTTTTCATGGCTGGAATCGCCATGCTAGGCGATATTTCCCCCGCTGCTTGGCCAGGGAAAACATTGCTTGTGATGTGGATGAGGTGCTGTGGCCAGACCGCAACAGAAGAGAGGATGCAGCATAGTTTTTTTTTTACTGTAACTGTATACAGTAAATTCTTCTGTTGTTTTGTATATAGTGTATGTGCAACTTTGTGTTGGTTGGGAATGGGATGTACACTGTGTACATTGTTTTTGCGGGAAAAATAAAATAAAATTTTACCATGTATTTGTGTGTTCGGAGTATAAAAACAATATTCTCAAATATTTTACAACACACTTATGTTTGTACTGTCTGTAGTAAGTGTAACACTGAACCAAAAAAAGGCCTAAGTCATTATGATGAATGGAGAAGAAGTGTTTTACATTGAGCACATCAGTGTTCAGCTGGTTCTTATAAATGTCTATACATATGATGGTTTGTGTGTGTCATTTGAAAACAAAATCCCATTTTGAGAAGAAATAACATTGTTTTGAATGTAAAGTTTCATTTTGCAGGATAATTGAGGGGTTTTGCCCATTGTGTGTGTTTTTTTTGGATTTGTGTGTAGAGTTCTGAGAATATGAGGCATGCTTTCAGAAAATGTGTGTAAACAATTGAGAAAAACTGTAATCTGCACAAAAAAAATCATGATAATCGCACAGTCGTCTGATGAAATCAAATAAACATAAGATAAAGACAATAGCTGTGTTGTGATTTCGGCTATACTTGCATGTAAAATTAGAGAAGCAACATAATATCTGTGTTTAACTGAATTACAGCTCTGCTCCTCTCTGCCGATCGCTGAAGAGAAACTGAGCAGACACAGAGATAGAGAGAGAGAGAGAGAGAGAGGTGTGTGCACGCACTGAAGAGAAACTGAGCAGACGCAGAGAGAGAGAGAGAGAGAGAGAGAGAGAGAGAGAGAGAGAGAGAGAGAGAGAGAGGTGTGTGCACGCGCTGAAGAGAAACTGAGCAGACACAGAGAGAGAGAGAGAGAGAGAGAGAGGTGTGTGCACGCGCTGAAGAGAAACTGAGCAGACGCAGAGAGAGAGAGAGAGAGAGAGAGGTGTGTGCGCGCGCTGGGAGAGAAATTGAGCAGACGCAGAAAGAGAGAGAGAGAGAGAGAGGTGTGTGCACGTGCTGAAGAGAAACTGAGCAGACGCAGAGAGAGAGAGAGAGAGAGAGAGAGAGAGAGGGAGGTGTGTGCACGCGCTGAAGAGAAACTGAGCAGACGCAGAGAGAGAGAGAGAGAGAGAAGAGAGAGAGAGAGGTGTGTGCACGCGCTGAAGAGAAACTGAGCAGACGCAGAGAGAGAGAGAGAGAGAGAGAGAGAGAGGGAGGTGTGTGCACGCGCTGAAGAGAAACTGAGCAGACGCAGAGAGAGAGAGAGAGAGAGAGAGAGAGAGAGAGAGGGAGGTGTGTGCACGCGCTGAAGAGAAACTGAGCAGACGCAGAGAGAGAGAGAGCGAGAGAGAGAGAAAGAGAGAGAGAGAGGTGTGTGCACGCGCTGAAGAGAAACTGAGCAGACGCAGAGAGAGAGAGAGAGAGAGAGAGAGAGAGGGAGGTGTGTGCACGCGCTGAAGAGAAACTGAGCAGACGCAGAGAGAGAGAGAGAGAGAGAGAGAGAGAGAGAGAGGGAGGTGTGTGCACGCGCTGAAGAGAAACTGAGCAGACGCAGAGAGAGAGAGAGAGAGAGAGAGAGAGAGAGAGAGAGAGAGGGAGGTGTGTGCACGCGCTGAAGAGAAACTGAGCAGACGCAGAGAGAGAGAGAGAGAGAGAGAGAGAGAGAGAGAGAGAGAGGTGTGTGCGCGCGCTGGGAGATAATTTTTTGAATTTTACAACCCTTTTATTACAAACCATTCCAAAAAATAACTACAACACTATAACAATCACAAATCAAAACACATACTTAAAAAAAAATTTTAAAAAAAAAATCACATCAACACTTCTGAAATAACAAGTTCATTGTTAATCAATGAGCACAGCACATCATCACAGCACCATTCAGTTTCGAAAATATTCAATGTACTCATTAAATTATAAAAATTAAACTCCATTACAAGTCTTGATTTTATCATTTCTTTAAAAACTGGTATTAAATCTTGCTCTCCTCTTTGTTCAACTTTGTTTCTCCTAGTTACATAAATGGCTAATTTTGCAATACCAACAACAAAATTGAGCAAATTACATTTCAATTTTTCCTTCACAGTATACATACAACCAAGAATAAAATCTTGCTTTGTAAAACACACCCCAACCCACTGGGCAAAGTTACGTCCAAAAGACGTCTTTTTGAAGTCTTTGCAGAAGTTGAACAGACGTCCACTGAGGAGCCAGAATGAAAGTTTTTATGACGTCTTTTTTTTGACGTGTTCTGCACGTCCGATATAGACGTTCAGTGAACCTCTGTACAAGGATAAAAACTAGTTCAAATGTGGTCAGTGGACATATTTTTAACATAATTTAAGATTCATTGACATCATTTATACTGTTTCTGGACCAAATAAACACTCTCAGGATGCATTAGATTTAAACTCATGTGTTTTAGTAATTTCCATTTATAATTGCAAAGCAACTCACAGACACTGCCCAAAAATCATGAAAATAAAAGAATCTTCACTGAAACAGTGTTTAATTAAATGATCAAATAACTGATGATTGAGCATTTGGTAAAATCAACTGCAAATCAAAGACAATAAATCTCTGAAGATCTCAGCAGAGGAGGATCAAACATCTCCACAAACAGCATCACCAGCTTCACTCATTAGATTGACTTTATTTCTGTCAGACATCTATAGCTTTTATTGATAATTACCAGAGTTTTAAATGTTGGTATTTGTTTCATTGAACTCACCATTGTGGTGGACAGTGTTTTCTTTAGCTGGGATCTTGCTCCTCGAACTTCTTCGAACATAAAAAGACGTCCACTGGACGTAACTTTGCCCAGTGGGAAAAGAGTCAAAAAGCTGTTCTAAAACACTAAACAAAAAAGAAAGTCTGCTACAAAACATAAAACAATGAAACACAGTCTCTCTTTCATTGCAAAAAGGACAATTCTCACTCACATTTGGGTTCAACATTGCCACAAAAGAATTAACTGCTACAGCTCCGTGGAGTATCCTCCATTGAAGATAACCAACTCTTCTAGGTAAGGGAGGTTTATAAAGAATCCTCCACACTATTTTTTTTCATTTCAGTAATCTCTAACATATCTCTCCATACAGTATCACTCCTTTTTTTTAACCACTTGATATTTGTTACTTTCACAATACTTCTATACAATACTTTTCCTTTAGCTGCAAAAAAATCAATTTGTTCATTTTCTTTCTTCAACAAAGGGTTAATACAATTTAATGAGATAAAATCAGGTGCAATACATATATCTGGAAAAAAATCTTCACAATCTGGAAATACACATTTCTTTTTGTGCTCCTCAAGTAAAAAGATTTCTTGTTAATTCAGAGCTCCTTGCAGCTTATCTAAAAAACGTTTAATAACTCGCACAGACTTTACTTTTAAAAGGATTGAAACTGCTTCTACATTTTTAAAATTAGGACCAGCAACATTTATTATATGTTTCAATTGTAGAGAACCACTTCTGTACAGCAAGTCCTTGATACCTGGTATTTCTTCACCAGAAACATCAAGACGTGCACCAAACACAATGGGCTCCTCAAGAAGCCAGTACAAGGACATTAATGGTTCCATCCATTGATGTTTAAATAAACTCCATATTTTAAAGAGGCTTCGATAGAAAACAGGAACTCCTCTAAAATCAAGTTTTTTAGGGTCCATTAGAAACAAGACAGTTTCCAGGCCAAGTCCACTTACTTGTCACAGAATACATTGAGCTATTTGTCTCCATACCAGTTTTTCTGATCCCAGCAAAAGTTTTTGCAAAAACTGAAGACGATACGCAGCACATCTACTTGCCAAATGCACTAGACCTTGGCCTCCTTCTTCTTTGGCCAGAAACAGAACACTCTGAGAGATCCAATGTAAATTGTCCCAAAAAAATCCACTATTCCTGCTTGAATTTTTGTTAAAAATCCAGCAGGAGGATCAACGCATGCAAGTCTATGCCACAGGGAAGAGGCCGCAAGATTGTTGATTATGAGTGTGCGTCCTCTGAAAGACAACTGAGGAAGCAGCCATCTCCATTTTTTCAAACGTCCTGTTACTTTATCTGCCATTCCTTCCCAATTTTTCTGCATGAAAAAATCATTACCTAAAAAAACACCCAGATATTTCAAACCATCTCTTTTCCATAATAAACCCCCTGGTAGAATGGGATTTCCTCCTTCCCAATTCCCAATCAATAAGGCATCACTTTTTTTGCCAATTTACAAGAGCTGATGAAATGTTTTTAAAATCATTAACAATTTGTTGTAACTCTTGAACATCATCGTTGTCATTTATAAAAACAATAACATCATCAGCATATGCAGATAAGTAAAAAGTAGTATTACACTGTGGCAATGTCAAACCCTTTAACATATTTCGTAACCTAAAAAGCAGAGGTTCTATAGCCAGGACATATAATATTCCAGACATAGGGCAACCTTGTCTTACCCCTCTCTGCACTTTAAAAGGGGTACACAAGCTACCATTAATTTTAATCACACTCTCAATTTCACAATACATTGTTTTGATCATATCTATAAAAACAGAATTAAAACCAAAAACGTGTAATGTATGCCACAAATAAAGATGTTCAACACGATCAAAGGCCTTCTCTTGATCTAAAGAGATAAGGCCAGTGTTAATACCAAATAATTTTGAAACCTCCAACACATCTCTTATAAGGGTTATATTATCAAAAATGTATCTATTTGGTATACAATAAGTCTGATCGTAATGTATCACTTTTCCTACTACTTTACTTAATCTTGTAGCCAAAACCTTGGAGAGGATTTTATACTCTGAGCACAAAAGAGAAACAGGCCTCCAATTTTTTATATTTTGGAGATCACCTTTTTTTGACAACAGGGTGATAACCGCCCTTCTACAGCTAAGTGGAAGAAAATTTTCTTTAATCAGGCTTTCATTAAACACTGCTAAAAGATCTTCTCCTAGAATGGGCCAAAAATGTTTATAGAATTCAATAGGTAACCCATCAATTCCTGGGGATTTCCCATTCTCCATGCTCATCAAAGCTGTATAAAGTTCTTGCACCGTCAAAGGGAATTTCAAATCTTCATTACTTTCTTCATCAAGAATTGGCAATCCTTCAAAAAAACTACTTGTATTCAATATTTTTCCGTTAATTAAGTCAGCTGTATATAATCGTTTATAAAATTGTACAACAGCTTGTCTTATTTCAGAAGTTTTATTTAATTCCTGTCCTGTATCAGAAACCAAATAATGAATTATTCTGCTTTGACTATTTTTTTTTTCCATGCTAAAGAAAAATTTAGAAGGTGCATCCATTTGTGTAACATTCTGGAAGCGCTAGTGAACCAACGCTCCTTGTGCCTTGATGCCCAACAAATTTGCCAATAACGTTTTCTTTGCTGTAAGAGATTCAACATATTCTTTTTTCCCCGTAGATGCAGATAAACTGTGTAAGTCAACTATCTCAGTCTCTAAAGTATTCAATGATCGTGTTATTTCTCTTGTAACATTAAAGGTGTACTGCTAGAGAGAGAGAGAGAGAGAGAGAGAGAGAGAGAGAGAGAGAGGTGTGTGCGCGTGCTGGGAGAGAAACTGAGAAGACGCAGAGAGAGAGAGAGAGAGAGAGGTGTGTGTGCGCGCTGGGAGAGAAACTGAGCAGACGCAGAGAGAGAGAGAGAGAGAGAGAGAGAGAGAGAGAGAGAGAGAGAGAGAGAGAGAGGTGTGTGCGCGCGCTGGGAGAGAAACTGAGCAGACGCAGAGAGAGAGAGAGAGAGAGAGAGAGAGAGAGAGAGGTGTGTGCGCGCGCTGGGAGAGAAACTGAGCAGACGCAGAGAGAGAGAGAGAGAGAGAGAGAGAGAGAGAGAGGTGTGTGCGCGCGCTGGGAGAGAAACTGAGCAGACGCAGAGAGAGAGAGAGAGGTGTGTGCGCGCGCTGGGAGAGAAACTGAGCAGACGCAGAGAGAGAGAGAGAGAGAGAGAGAGAGAGAGAGAGAGAGAGGTGTGTGCGCGCTGGGAGAGAAACTGAGCAGACGCAGAGAGAGAGAGAGAGAGAGAGAGAGAGAGAGAGAGGTGTGTGCGCGTGCTGGGAGAGAAACTGAGAAGACGCAGAGAGAGAGAGAGAGAGAGAGGTGTGTGCGCGCGCTGGGAGAGAAACTGAGCAGACGCAGAGAGAGAGAGAGAGAGAGAGAGAGAGAGAGAGAGAGAGGTGTGTGCGCGTCCTGGGAGAGAAACTGAGCAGACGCAGAGAGAGAGAGAGAGAGAGAGAGAGAGAGAGAGAGAGGTGTGTGCGCGCGCTGGGAGAGAAACTGAGCAGACGCAGAGAGAGAGAGAGCTAGAGACAGAGGTGTGTGTGCGCGCGCGGCAGTAACGGTGATTCTCAGAAACTAGGTTTGGGTGCTTTTTTGAAGGGAAAAAGGCCGCTACAGGGGTCTACAATGTTGCTAAGTTGGCAACAATGTGCATCTCCATTTCTCCAACTACGGGTTGGGCCACGGGTCAAACAGAAAATATGCGCTGCGTTAATCGCGCGTTAGCTTTGACAGCACTAATATATATATATATTGTGACAGGGTGGAAGAATCACGCAACAAGGAGAGCTCGAAATAAATACCCCGGAGGGTGGATTTATTAACACAAGATGTAGGTGATGTTTGGTGGGCGTGGCTGAGGTGCGGCGGTGCTCTTCGTGTTGTGATTTCCTCCCTAGTGCGGTGCGACGGTGCTGTGCTCGTGGCAGGGCAGGATCGGTCACTCGCTGGGCTCTGAAATCAAGAAGAGGATATCGCATTAGTTCTCAGCTTCTTCTGGAGATGTGTCTCCCTGTCCTGCAGCCTCACACGGCTTATCTGGCCGCGGGCAAACGAGCCTCAGGTGTGGCCGATCCCGCCGTGATGAGGAGGCGCAGGTGTTTCTCCTTTGTCTCCAGGGCAACGCTGATGAGAACTCGGGACGCTCGTCACACTCCCCCCCCCTAAGCGTTGTCCTGGTCCTGGTGGAAACATAAGATGACAGTAAGGGGGAAATAGGGGGTGGGTGGGGAGTGACCCCTGACAGACCTGTGCTGACTGACCAGAACCGAGAGAGTCCGTCGGCGTTTGCGTTGGAGGCTCCGGCTCGGTGACGAACGACAAAGCAAAAGTCCTGGAGCGCGAGGAACCACCGCGTTACCCTGGCGTTGGTGTCTTTTGCCTTGGCCATCCACTGGAGGGGCGCGTGGTCTGTTAACAGGGTGAATTTCCTGCCCAACAGGTAATAGCGCAGCTCCAGGACTGCCCACTTTATCGCCAGTGCCTCTCGTTCTACGGTGGCGTAGTTTCTCTCGGCCTTGGTCAGTTTCCTGCTGATATACAAGACAGGGTGTTCCTCACCTTCCTGGACCTGGGACAGGACGGCTCCCAGCCCTGTCTCGGATGCATCCGTTTGAAGCAGGAAGGGGCAGCCGAAGTCCGGGGCCCGTAGAACTGGTTCCTCCGTTAAGGCCTGCTTCACCCGCCGGAATGCCTCCTCCGCCTCTGGACTCCAGACGACGCGTTCTGGCTGCCCCTTCCTGGTAAGGTCTGTCAGAGGGGCGGCTAAGGAGGAAAAGTTAGGGATGAAGCAGCGATAATAACCCGCCAACCCTAAGAACGCTCGTACCTGAGTCTTGGTGGTCGGTCTAGGGGCCGCATGGACAGCTTCCACCTTCTTCTGCTGTGGCTTGATGAGGCCCCGACCGACCTGGAATCCCAGGTACTTGGCCTCGAAGAGCGCTAGGTGGCATTTGCGAGGGTTGGCGGTGAGTCCAGCCCGTCGAAGATCCATGAGCACCCTCCGCAGACGGTCTAGATGGTCCTCCCAACGCTCCGAGTGGATGACGACATCATCCAAATATGCGGCAGCATATTGTTGGTGAGGGCGAAGAATAATGTCCATTAACCGCTGGAACGTGGCCGGTGCCCCGTGAAGGCCGAAGGGAAGGGTCCGGTACTGCCAGTGGCCACTAGGTGTTGAAAAGGCAGTCTTTGGCTTGGCACTGTCGGTGAGGGGTACCTGCCAGTATCCTTTGGTTAAGTCCAACGTTGAAATATACCGGGCTCTTCCCAAACGATCCAGGAGTTCATCCACTCGGGGCATTGGGTAGCCGTCGAACTCGGAGACTTCATTGAGGCGCCGGAAATCGTTGCAGAAGCGGAGGGTGCCATCTGGCTTCGGGACCAGGACGATTGGGCTGGACCACGGGCTGCGTGATGGTTCAATCACCCCTAACTTAAGCATTTGCTGAACTTCCTCCTCAATAGCCTGCCGACGAGCCTCTGGGATACGGTAGGGCCGTTGCTTAACGACGACTCCTGGCGGCGTTCTTATGTGGTGTTGAAGCACCTGGGTTTTCCCGGGGACAGCAGAGAACACATCCGAGAACTGACCGACCAGGTGTTGCAGCTCAGCCTTCTGCCCCGCTGATAACTCGGGGTTGGTATCCACCAAGACGGGCTCGCTGGTGGTCAAGGCGACGGTTGGCTCTTGGGTCCCCACCCACTTCTTCAAGAGGTTAATGTGATAGAGTTGAAGGGGGCGTCGTCTTCCGGGCTGTCGCACCCTGTATGTTACCGGTCCCATTCTTTCCACCACCGTGTACGGCCCCTGCCAGGTGGCCAGAAACTTGCAGGCGGAGGTGGGGACCAACACCATGACTTGGTCGCCCGTTTGGAACTCCCGAGGCTGAGCTGCACGGTTATAGTGGCGTTGTTGGGCCTGTTGGGCATGAGCCAGGTGTTCCCGGACTAATGGCATGATACGATCGATCCTCTGCCTCATCTCGGAGACATGCTCGACGAGGGAACGATGGGGGGTAGGTTGTTGTTGCTCCCAAGCTTCTTTGGCAACGTCGAGCAGTCCCCGAGGCTGTCGTCCAAAGAGGAGCTCAAACGGTGTAAAGCCCGTTGATGCCTGCGGAACCTCCCGTATACCAAAAAGGACATAGGGGAGCATCTGGTCCCAATCCCGCCGGTCTTCTGCTGCCACCCTCCGCAACATTTGTTTGAGGGTCTGGTTGAATCTTTCCACGAGCCCGTCTGTCTGGGGATGGTATACGGTGGTCCGCAGGTGCTTTACCCGGAGCAGCTGGCAGAGATCAGCCATTAGCCGGGACATAAACGGTGTTCCCTGATCGGTCAGTATTTCCGTCGGAATGCCCACCCGGCTGAACAGCAGGAAGAGCTCGTGAGCGATGGTTTTGGCCGTGGCTTTTCTGAGCGGAATTGCTTCGGGGTACCGGGTGGCGTAGTCCACGACGACCAGGATGTGCTCATGTCCCCGGGCTGACTTCGGCAACGGCCCTACCAGATCCATCCCGATGCGCTCGAAGGGCACCTCGATGATGGGTAATGGAATGAGCGGTGAGGGGGGAGGTGGCTTGGGCGACGTCTTCTGACACGTGTGGCAGGCCTGACAGAAGCGTTTCACATCGGCCTCCAGGCCAGGCCAGTGGAAACGGTCCCGGACCCGCTGGATGGTATTCATCGCGCCGAGGTGTCCTGCCATTGGATGAGCATGGGCCAAGTGCAGGACCGTTTCCGTCTTTGTGCGTGGAACCACCAGCAACTTTTTTTTCCTCCCCCCTACGCTGGGCGACGCAATAGAGCAGGCCATTCTCCACGACAAAGTGGGGGAGAGGATGGGGCTTTGGCCGGGTGTCTTTCCCCTCTAAGACACACACTTGGGTCCAACAGTGTTTCAGCCGGTCATCCTCTCGCTGATCCCGGCCGAATGAGCCCCCTCCAACCACCTGCTGATACACATCATAGAAAAGGTTAGAATTTTGAGAGGGGGACTCACCATCTCTCCCACTGTCGGAGGCCAGGAGAACGGGGCGGCGGTTGGGCCTCTTCGCTGGCTGCCGTCCACGGCGGCCCCCTCTTGGGTTGGCAGGCTGTGTGGCAGCGCTCAACAGGGCCTCAAAGCCCGGCCAGTCTCGTCCCAGCAGTACGCTCACCGGAAGGCCTTTTACGACACCAACCTCAATTGGCCAGGTCCCGGAGGAGGCGGAAATGGAGACGCGCCGAATGGGGACTTCCCGCGTATCTCCGTGGGCACAGGTAACGGGAAGCACCCCTTTGGACTCGTGACTGGGTGGGAGGACCCCCGCCTTGACGAGACTGATCGCGCTGCCCGTGTCCAGTACCGCTTTAAAGGGCCGGCCGTTGATCTTGACTTCTGCGGATGGAGCTCCCCTGGGCGGGTCTTGATGCAACACACAGCCTGCTACCCAAGGCCGAGCTTTAGGCGACGAAGGCGCTGTGGGCATGGACTCATCCACTGGTTCGGGGGCCGCCGTCCTGTCTATTGTCCGCGAGATGCCCTCCGGCGCGCGTTGCTCTGGAACCACCCTCCGGGGAAAAGGCGGTACTCGCTCCCCAGCTTCGCGTCGTTGGGCCGCCTCGGCCAGCTCGATCGCCTCCACAACTTCCAGGACGGTGGTGGGGTTTTTCATGCCGACGGCGTGCCGACATGCGCGGGGCAGGGCGCGGAGGAGGCGATCGACGATCACGCGTTCCGTTACCTGAGCTGCCGTAGGAGAACCCACCATTAGCCAATGCTGCGCGAGCCTTGAGAGTTCGGTGGCTTGGGTACGAGCAGACCGCCGGGGCTGGTACACCCAGTCGGCGAACTGCTGGGCAGCGCACACAGGAGACAGTCCCACGCGAGCCAATATCTCCCTCTTCACTTCGCCATAGTCTCCTGCGATGGTGGTGGGCAGGCTGAAATAGGCGCGTTGGGGCTCACCGGTGAGTAGGGGAGCTAACGCGCGTGCCCAGACTTCTGGATCCCAGCCCTCGGCGGTGGCGGTGTTCTCGAACATTTGGAGGTACGCCTCAACATCATCGTGTGTGGTCATCTTTGGCAGCAGCTGCGCGGCTTGCACTCGCGGGTCCGGTAACGGAACGCGCTGGCGGGCGGCCACGCGAAGGGCAGCGACCTCCTCATCAACCTGGCCCTGGCGTGCAGCCAGATGCTCTACAATTTGCTGCTGGCGCAGGCTGACCTCCGTTAGCTGGCGAAGCAGTTCTTCCATCCTTTGGGGAGGAGTACCGCTCTTTCTGCAAACGAAACAGAGGAAAAGAGAAGAACGTGAGACAACCGGTGGAGATCACTTGTTGGTGAACTTCCTCAATCTGCCCGCATTCTCCACCAGTGTGACAGGGTGGAAGAATCACGCAACAAGGAGAGCTCGAAATAAATACCCCGGAGGGTGGATTTATTAACACAAGATGTAGGTGATGTTTGGTGGGCGTGGCTGAGGTGCGGCGGTGCTCTTCGTGTTGTGATTTCCTCCCTAGTGCGGTGCGACGGTGCTGTGCTCGTGGCAGGGCAGGATCGGTCACTCGCTGGGCTCTGAAATCAAGAAGAGGATATCGCATTAGTTCTCAGCTTCTTCTGGAGATGTGTCTCCCTGTCCTGCAGCCTCACACGGCTTATCTGGCCGCGGGCAAACGAGCCTCAGGTGTGGCCGATCCCGCCGTGATGAGGAGGCGCAGGTGTTTCTCCTTTGTCTCCAGGGCAACGCTGATGAGAACTCGGGACGCTCGTCACAATATATATATATATATATATATATATATATATACAGTATATACAGTATATATATATATATATATATATATATATATATATATATATATATATATATTCTATGCAGATGCACTCCCTAACAAAATAGCCCCAATCATTCTGGAATAATTTTTCATTTATTTTATTTTTCAAATATAGCTGTTCCTGTATTTATTTATACTGCTGTATATATTGCAGAAATATGATATAACACGTTTACTAGCTACCTTTGGATGATACTAGTAAAGTTGCCTAATTTAAAGAGTTAGGTAACTGAGTTCATGTCAGTTATTTCGTGCAGTACTCTTATTTGTATTGTATGTATAATTTGTTTTATGTCACTTAAATCACTGGGTCTTACCTGCCACCCCTGAAAACTATCTACACGCTTAAAAATAAAGGTGCTTAAAAGGTTCTTCACAGCGATGCCATAGAATAACCATTTTTGGTTCCACAAAGAACCATTCAGTCAAAGGTTCATCTCTTTCTTACATTTTTATAATCTGAAGAACCTTCTTTCGCCACAAAGAACCTTTTGTGAAACAGAAAGGTTCTTCAGATGTTAAAGGTTCTTTATGGAAACATTTAGACAAAAAGGTTCTTCAATGGCATCATGAGTATTGTAGAGTCTAATCAGTTATACTGGTCCCAATTTCACAGATTGTGACACGGCGAGACAATGTACTGCATCGATGACACGTTGGTGTCTCTTATGAGACTGTGTTGCCTTATCCTTTGAGGAGAAATAAATATTCATGACAGCACATATGCTTCATATGACAGACGCCTCAGACTGAGAGATCACAGTAGTTAAGAGACATGTTCAGTGGTCTAAATCAGTGTTTGTTTCCGTGCTGTAACTGTTCCAGAATGTTGCATGGATTTCCCCGCAATCATCATTCCTATGCAATGACTGCATTTTCGCATACCATACATACTCTTTCATACGTAAGTGTAGCACTGAATGTTACAGCGGTAGAATCCAGGTTTCTCTTTTTTTAAGTGATTATGTCATCCACAGACGTAGTCTTACTG
>CM041797.1:47749655-47795058 GCA_023376895.1 Aspiorhynchus laticeps | reverse complement strand
CCCATAATCCCCTCTAGTGTTGTCAAAAGACCCGGTACTTCGGTACGAAGTCTGTACTAAAAAAATGAAAATGTCACGGCATGGTACCAGTTTTTTTAAGTACTGGTGGTACCGAGTACCCGGTCAACCCGCAGATGCGCTCGCTTCATAAAAGCACTGAGACAGGATGACATCAAGAGGAGGAAACACATCAAACTAACAAAACACTTACTGACACCCGGATCAAATGAAAGAGTTCAAGCAGGTAAGTTTCAATTTAAAATGTAATATTTAGATCTTCTGTTATGAAAATTATTCCATATTTTAATTTGAATGTCAGATTGAAATAAACATCGCTGTTATTATCGGAGTTAATCGTTAGCATAAACTCGGCTAATGCTAATATAATGAGCATTAGAATGAAGTTTCTTTATTAACTATTTAATGCTCCTATAACTTTTATTAGAAATATGACAAAAACTTTTGGGTGAAACTTTTATTACTTGTGGAAAAACTTGAAACAATTTTAAATAAGCATGAAGAATGGCATTGACGTTTGTACTGTTTATTTTTCTTTAACATTATTAATAAAAATAATGTGTTTTTTAATTAGCATGTTTTTGTGTTTTGCTTTGGTCATTGGTACCGAGAACCGTGGATTTGCACTGGTATTGGTACCGAATACAGAAATGTAGGTACCGTGACAACACTGATCCCCTCTGATGGTGTCACACGTACCAGTTCACAGCATGAAGATCCTACAGACACCTTCAGAAAGAGTTTCCTCTGACTCCACTGCTGTCAGTTACTGCAGACTGAATTCATTCACAGAATCACAGATCATCACACATGACCCTGTCATTCAACCGTCAAACAAAGAGTTGTTCTCAGAAGTTTCTCATAAACGCTGGAGATTCATGAAAAACTGGTTTCCATAGACACACATGTTCCACTCTGTAAAAAGATGCTGTGAATTTCTGTAATATGAAAAATTAAAATGTTTTTGTAATATGTCTCAGTTCTTCTTTCAAAATGTTTTATTAAGGTCAAATGAAATACTTAATACAGGTCAGGTGGCTTCTGTTTATAGTTGTTACACCATGACAGGTGTTGAAACTCAGAAGTGAAGACCAGGAGACTCTCTGGTATCTCCAGCAAGGCTTCTTTATTGAGAACGTGCTGTGTGGTGCTGCAGTCATCAAAAGTCCAACTAAGGCAGCCATTATCCACACTGACCTTACACCCAGGGTTAAACAGAAGTGAGAAAATATACTCCTGACTGTGAGGTTAAACAGACCTAATCAAATGGTCCGAAGCCTTGTGACCACCAGCATGCCTAGACCTTATAGATTACATTATCTCCAAATATTTTAAGCAGCACCTGGTCACGAGAACTAGAGACATGTAAACATTCACACGTAGTTTGACTCTCAGTAGGAAGATCAGAGACTGGCAGAACCCCCTCACTGGAAACTTAGACCTTAAACTTAAACCCTTTGCATCCTGTAGCTTTTGGACCATTGTTTTACATTGACACTCAACTAATAAAACCACCTCAGTAATAGTGGGACTAATAATGCATTGTTTTTGTGACCCTGTGTATCTCATCACACATGGTCAATTCTTATTTCAGAAAATAAATATTCAAATATGGTATGTCAACAATCTGTGCCATGAGGTTTAGTTTCAACTCCTCACTTTTCTCTATATTACGTCATTTTGAATGTGAAAGTTGTGGGTGTATCACATTTGAACAGAGATGAGAGGAGATGTTCTGTGAGTAGTTAATTCAGTTTAGACTTGTTTTTACACAGACCTCTTTTATGTCTTCTGAAGTTTTGCAGTTTCAGAGCACAAGCATATGGATGACCTTTATGGATCTTTTTGGAGTTTAACAGCAGTGGTGTAACTCGCCCTGTGTGGCTCACAAATCCCTCAAAATATATTTACAACCTCAAGCAACAGTGACAAATAACTCAGTATCAGACACTGTATGCTCCAGTAGGTGGCGCTCTTTCAGTGTGATTAATGTGATATTCAGTCAGTGGTGATGGTGGGAGGAGACAGTAAAGCTGCTCATTACTGATAAAGAGCTGAATAAAGAGGAAGTAACTAAAGCAGACAGATGTAGAGACAGAGAGATTCACACAGAGATCATTCAGCATAAAGAAGACTGAACTCAAGTCACAATGAAGATCCTCCTCATCTTCTTCACTTTTTACCTGATCTCAGGTCAGAGCTTTTCTCTTTCATCACTGCAGTAATGATGCTGTTTTCTGTTCATCATCTTTCTGATCACAGTATCAATCTGATTGACAGATGCAGTGAGATGCTTTAGCGTCACTGGATATTCTGGAGGAAGCATTCTGGTTGATTCTGGGAAACTTTGGTTCAGTGATTCTGTTAAATGCTTTAATAAATTACCTGAGTGGAGAAATATAATGAATAATACGAAACATGATAAATGGATCAGTGTTGGAAAATTTACATTGTTTCAAAATAATGAGGGAAACCTCATGATCTTCATCAGAGATTTGAATGAACATGATGCTGGAGAATACTGGATTGGTGTTCTTTACAAGTGGGCTATAGATACGACTTTACATGTGGAAGAAGGTCAGTCATTTTTAGACCAAAGTCTGTGTAGTAAAATTCCTGATCATTTTTAAAGCCTGTTTAAAAGTAAAACATATTTCTTTATTATGTAAATAACAGACTCATGTTGTAAAGTGTCAAAGAGAGTGATGGTGAATGTTGGAGAAACTGCCACCTTCAGCTGTGAATATTCACAGAATCATATTAATGATGTCAAGATCATATTCAAAGAAGGAAAAGATTCCATTGAGACGATCTACAGCAGATGGAAGAAGAAAGAAAGATTCAGTATTTCTGATGACAAACATAAAAACATATTCAGTGTCAGAATCACTGCTGTGACACCAGATGATGGAGGAGTTTATTTATGTGGAGTTTGGATCAACAGAGACACATACAGTTACTCCATTATTAATACTGTTCATCTGCATATTAGTAGTAAGTAAAACAAACACTCAATCAAATCTTGTTTAAAAATGTCTGAAATGTGCATTTGCAGCAGAGTTGATAAGATGTGATATTGTAAAATATTATTGTTTACATTATTTACCAAACACAGAAATATTTTATAATTGTTAAAATAAAGACAGTTGACCTGTTCTTTATTTAAAGTGCCTCCAGTAGTGAGACATGAAGGAGAATCTGCTGAGATCATCTGCTCTTATGATTCAATCTATAAATCAAACACAAAGTCTCTCTGTAAGGGGAAGTGCTCCACTAGAGACAGAAATCCTCTCAGTGAGACTGTGAGAGAAGAGAAAGAGACCAAGACTGACAGACTGACTCTGAAAGATGACGTCACTGCAAGTGTCTTCACTGGGACCATCACTGGACTGACAGCAGAGGATGCTGGGAAATACTGGTGTGCAGTGACATTAGAAACAGACCTCGATTATCTTTACACTCATCTGATGGTCATCATGAACGAGGGTGAGGAAGGTTTATTCATCTGAATATGTGAAGCTACGGCTGTGAATTGATGTTCTTGTGTTTGTAATCATTTCCAGAGCTGAACTTGACTAAGTATGAAGGAGACGACGTGTCAATCCAGTGCAAACATCATGATGAAGATCAGAAAAGCTTCTGCAAAGCACATGAAGCCTCCATGTGTGTGAAGGATGGAGTTTCATTGGAGACGATCAGAGATGATCGATTCTCTTTCAGTGATGAAGCATCTGGAGTCTTTACTGTGAACATCACTGATCTGAGAGAAGAGGATTCTGGGATATACTGGTGTGGAGCTCACGTCATCACTAAAGTGCCTTTAAATGTCAAAAAAGGTAAATTAACATAATTTAATCAATATATTTGCTTCACTCTTAAAAATTCAAACAGAGGCACAAGAGACTCAACAGAGACAGAAACAGAGATGAAGTAGAACGTGTGCAGTTCTGCAGAAGAGAGACTAAAATACACTCATTCTGCTGCAGAGTATAATTTATATAAAAGAAAATGGTAAGAAAGCATCGCATTTCTGGGGAAAACACAACTCGCTGCCACCAGTCTCTGTTCCTTACCCTCATCCAGAAAAAGCGAGTAGAACACGACGGCAGCGTAAGCAACCGAATTGCCATCACATTTCTATGGCACCGAAAAGGCATGGAATACAACAACCATACAAAAATGTTTTGATTTCCCCAGAAATGCGATGCTTTCTTACCCTCCATCGTTTCTAATCTGCGTATTATTACAGGTGTGTGTCATGTCATTTATGTATGTCACAAGCTCAAGCGCACTTTGGTCAGAGCAGCAATACTGCGATTAAGGTGTTTACATGCCTGTATATTTAGATTAAAATTGGCGTATGCCACCTATGTTAATACGATTATGCTTGCTGCGATTATGAGCTTAATCGCATTATTTAGATCGAAGTATTGCGTTTACATGAGGTAAAGTTTAATCACAATATTGTCAAAATCTCATTATAATCACATTACGAGGGTGCATGTAAACACACTCAGTGATTAGCATGCTCAGGTGTGTTTGATTAGGGTTAAAGCTAAACTCTGCAGAAAAGTAGATCTCATAAGCCACATTTTAGGATCCCTGGCCTATATTAATTAAGACCTTCTGAAAAGCTCCTAGTTGCATTACAAATTCTCCTAGTTGCTTTACAGGGCTGCCTACACAAAACCTGCATGGGCCCAAAGGTACAAAGGTTGCTTCACACTGGGCCATCATGGGATTAATGTGGGCAGTCCCATAGTGTGGGGTTTAGGTTTGGTGTGGGCTAGCCGTAGCCCACTGTGCCCGCAAAAAGCCAGCATAGGCTCCGCAGGGACATGTTTGCAGGGTTTACTCATACTTGTTTTGTAAAATGTATTTATAACCAATAATGTTGAATAGAAAAGAGCTGAAAATTAACGTCATAAAATATAGTATTTGTGTAAACAATATTTCATTCACGTGTATCTTTTGGTTTATATTTAAAAGTTGTCTTTGTGTGTTTTATTTCAGATTTCTCAATGATCATCATTATTAGTGTGTGTGTGATTTTGCTGCTGATCAGTGGATTCACTCTGACTGTGTGGAAATTAAGACACGAGCGGCAAAGTGACGCTTACACACAGCCCAGTTCAGTCTACTGCACAGTTACCAACAATCCCCTCTGATGGGCTCCTGTACGCTGCTGTCAGTTTCCAGAAGCGTGACGCTACAGTCAGATTCAGTAAGAATGAGATTCACTCTGATTACACCACAGTCACTGTCTGAGACTCTACTAACTTACAGAGATCACAAATCATACATTACACCAGTTGTGATGAGTGGGGCTGAGAGCCGTGGAAGCGGAGTGAGTCCAGTGGAGCAAATGATACTGCGTGACATCTGCGCCACACACAGGTCTCGAGTCCCACGGAGGAGCTCCGGATACATAAAAGAAGGAGTGACGACAGAGAAGGATGAGGGAGGACCAGGCATGGGACATTTTAGTTTGTTGTGGGTCATTGTTGTTATGCGGCAGTCGTTCGTAAGGGGCTGACGCTTACTTTTGTTTTGTTGTTTAATTTAGTATTAAAATTTAAGTAAATTGTTTGCCGGTTCCTGCCTCCTTCTTCCCTTAACTATAAACTGCGTAAAACCAATATTTTAAAAGTAGGTTTTTGTTGTTGTTTTTGTCAGAGGCGTAGCAATAGGGCATGCAATGCAGGCATTGGTGTAATAGAAACAGTGGTGTAAGACGTGAGGCGCTTGATGGCCATGTTGGCATTCAGGGTTTAGCCTTATAATGGTTTTCCTCTTACTTAAAAGATAGGACTTTTTCAGTCAGTCTAGGGAATTACTCTTCATCTGTTGCCCCTCTCATGTGTGGGGTTCCTCAGGGTTCAATCCTGGGACCGGTTTTGTTCTCCCTTTATATGCTCCCTCTAGGATCAATTTTTGAAAAACATGGCATTCATTATCATTTGTATGCTGATTACTCACAAATTTATTTGCCATTGTAACGCATGGATCATTTATCCATTCAATCTCTGTATAATTGTTTGGCTGAGGTTAAGTGTTGGTTAGCTAACAATTTTCTCCAACTGAATGAGAATAAGTCTGAGTTTATTTAGTCATGTGACATGTTCATGAACCTAGTCGTACTTGAGTAGAGCTCCGTACGTTTGGCCCCTTTTTGCTGATTTTTTTCATTTTATTTAATTTTTTTTTTCATTAATAATACTTTAATTAATAAACACTGTTTCACACTTTGAGGACATTCTAAGAACTGAGTTGACGGCGATGAGGAACGAGTTCGCTTCTCACATGTCAGTTGTTCAGTCGCTATGCTCTAAACTGGATCTTCTTACGGGGGAGATGAGAGAACAAAAGAAAGTCATCGCAGATCACAATAGGCGTGTTGCCGTGCTCAAGCAACAGGCTGTGGACTTACAGGATCGCAATATGTGCAGCAATCTGCGTCTGGTCAGATTGCCTGAAGGTTCCGAAAAGGACGACCCTATGGGCTTTTTGAAAAGATCGCTACCGACGTGGCTCCCATCTCTGGCGAGCGAGCGCATCGCGTGTACACGAGGCTCTCCTCAGATCATGCTAAACCACGGGTTTTCATCTTTAAACTGCTGTGGTAGTGCGTCCAGCTCAAAACCACAGAAAACAACAGACAGGTTCAGGGTCTTAGATCAGTTTGGTTGTGAAGATTAAACAGACTTGTTCAGGAAACCCGCAGTGAGACCACATGTGACCCAACTGACAGAAACAGATGGAAGTGGAACATGTGTGCAGATCTGCTGATGAGAAAGACGAAGATATGGTCTTTTATCTCTCTCTCTCTCTCTCTCTCTCTCTCTCAAATGACAATAGAACCAAAATACAAATACACAAAGGGGACAGTCTTTCTCTCTCTTTGCCTCTATATTAATGTTGTATTTATCTTTCAACGCATGAGTCAATGTCATTCATTCATTCTCTGAAGATCTTGTGTGTTTAAAATTTACAATATCCAAGCTGAACACATTATGCTAAAACTAAGATAAAAGTCTAACAATCTGAGTAATCTGATCTGAGTATAGTAATATTCAAGAGCCGAGAGATGAAGATCTTCGGAGCATTTAAAGAGAAGGAAAGATTAAAGATGCCAATTGAAGGGGCATTATATAGTCTAGAGACGTACATCTCATAGATCATGAAACATTCTCGTCTGATCGAGAATGTTCTCGTCTGATCGAGAATGTCAAATTATTTTATCCATTACATCTACTTAATATTTCCCCCCTCCCCATAATGTCAAAGCAAGGTCAACTTGACATGTCAAAGGAGGTTGTTCTGGTTTTTACACCCTTTGAAGAAACAGCAAGCTCTGCAGATCTTCAAATATCACTAGGCTAAATATCATATCAACTTAGAAGGGAGTGCTTAATACCAATAAAATTAAAGACAAACCAAGCAAGATCCGTGCATATGAAAAAAAACATTATGCATAAAGAATGAGTTTCCAACATCCTGTCCAACATAAATGGAACATAACATGGTGTACCTTTATAGACTCAACTAGTTCCCTCATTGCATTGTTTTTGAATGTTTACATGGATATTTTAAAGAACAGTTCACTTATGTTTGATTTGGTTATTAACTTTCTTTGCGTTTGTAGTTTCAGGAAAATAGGTTACGCTTAAACCAAGTAGTTTTACTAGGTTAAACAGACTAGCAGTCTCTCTGCTTTATCCTTGCATAGTTGTTTAATACTGTGCTCAGTGTGATACAGTTCATAGCATGAGATGCTCTCCAGCTTGTGGTTTTCTTTTGATCTTTTTATATTCATTGAGTCAAACCAAAACACTTCATCCACCATATGTGATACAGGAAATGGTTTATTTAGTAACGATGGACACAGACTTCTACTCCAAGAAAAGATGCTGTGAATTTGTGTAATATACAAAAAATAAAAATATTGTTACAATATATAACAGTTCTTTGGATTGTAAATATTCAAATTGTGGAAAGATGACGATACACGCGAGAGCCAATGAGGTTGAAGTGCAGTTTCAACTCCTCCCTTATCTCCATATTTTCAATGAGTGTTGCGCGTCCATTTGTATGTAAACAAATCTGAATTTGAACAGAGATCATAGAGGGAGAGAGTTTTTGTGAGTAATCACTTACATTCAGACCTGTTTTTCACACAGAGCTGTTTTATGTCCTAAAAACTGAAATATGATGCAACATGAAATGTGAATGATATGTATGTCCAGAACTTGACAGCAGTGGCAATGGTCGTGCTGAGGCTCTTAATTAATAATATATTTTACATGCTTCCCTTTTAAATTACGGAGTACTGCATCCCTTCAGAACAAATAAACAGGATGATCACTACTATTTTATGGCATTCCTTCAGGAATAGTTTTATTTAAGGAGAGACCACAAATGTACACTGATTGTTTCATAGTTTGTGAAAAGATGTTATGACACATTGTTAATACTGTAAACACAAAATTACAGTGGAAAGTTTTTGTTTGTTGTTGTAAGCTGTCCTTGTAAGTGTTTTTTATTTCCTGATCTTAAAGGGGGCATAACACACACAGTTTCACCCAATCTCATGTTAATCTTGAGTACCTATAGAGTAGTACTGCATCCTTCATATCTCCAAAAAATCTTTAGTTTTATCATATTTATAAAATAAAGATACAGCTTCACGATTTTCTCCAAAAACAGCCGAGCTCCTGGAGGCGCACCGTGGGCGGAGCTAAAGAGTGACGAGTAGTGATGGCCAGATTAAGCTTCATGAAGCCTCATGAAGTTTTTCAGCTTTTCAGCCAAGTGGTTCACAAAAGGGTTAATTTCTGGATGCTTAATTTGCTCACAATACCACCTGGTGGCCAAAGAGTGTAAAACAAGCAGATATATTACAGACAGAGGTGTAAAGTCCAGGGGTCAGAAAGTAAAAGTCCTGCCATATGTTTATTCCACCCATGAACTCAGCAGCTGATTTCACCAGATGAGGAACCAAGTCGTTCCTTTCAAGTCACACATGAGTCTCGATACAAATCTCAAGTCCTCAAAGAGTTAAAGTTAAGGAGATCATTAAGTGACTAATTAAATGATGATTGTGCATTAGTGATGAACACCTGTTGTTACTGAGACAGGTAACCTTGCCGCTGTCGCCTCTGGCATGCTCAGTTGGGGACACTTAATTTCTAGCAATTATCGTCAATTTAATTTCATAGACATTATTTATACTAAACTTAGCTAGACAATGACATCTTTGAATTCAATAATGAAATGCCTTTAACTGAAAATTGAGTGTTTAATCTTATTATTATACATTACTGACACTCTATCCTCCAACTTGATACTGTTAAGTGCTTTGACACAATCTGTATTGTTAAAAGCGCTATATAAATAAAGGTGACTTGACTTGACTTGACTGAGAATTACAGAGGATCTGGGCCCGTATTTATCAAGCCTCTAAGAATTACTCTCAAGAACACTGCTAAGAATTGACTTAAGTGGAAAAAAATTCTTGGCTCAAAGCTGCGATTAAAAGTTAGTTATCAATCCTCTCAGTCGTACTTTAAGCGAAGTGTAGGACTAAATCTTAAGTGTCAGTCTTAGAGATGATTCACGACACTTTGCTGTGCCACAAACGGGATTTTGGATGACGACATATGCATGGACCAATCACTGAATAGATTTCCTTAATTAAGAATATTCTCAGATAAATTCACATTGACTGGTTAAATTCCTAAAAGGAGTTTACATTCAACACACATTTGACAATAAAGACTTTTCAAGAGAACACATTATGGCAAGGAAACGAAGCATCATCACAACTTAATTTAGGGTGCCAATAGATGATAGTATCTCGACGATAGTCAAAGATATCGCCTGTTGCTGATGCCTTTGACGACAGCGAGACGATTATTATTATTATCCGTCAAAAATAGACTTTAATCTTTAGTGATGCAGCGCGGAGAGCCGCTTCAGAAACTTGACACGGCGCGGCTGATCAGCTCCGGTGGCCGTGGAGCTGTAACGCACCGCAGACGCGTGCAGTGTAAATAAGAGGTAAGAGATTTATTCATCATACAGTGTAGATCGCATAATACTCGCGCTAGACTGAAGTCAGTTATGATGTTGTATGGTAATGTAAATGTTCTTTGCTCGTTTTGAATAACTGAGGAAATGTAACTTGTTTGATTAACTGCTCGTCGCCAAACATTTCAAAGACATCCTCCTCTCCTGAAAGATTCACGCACATCTCTGTCTCCTCAGCGCCATTACAAGCCCCTGCTGGCAACTCCTAACCACTTGAGAGACCTCTCCAGCTGTCTTAAATAACTGGGAGAGTAAGAGTGATTCTTAGCTTTAAGAAATTTGATAACTTGCTTTTATACTTAAGTTTGAAAGTAGGAGTAAATTTCATGAATTCTCAGCACTTAAGACTAAAATGGCACTTTGAGAAGCTTGATAAATACGGGCCCAGGGCCCGTATTTATCAAGCTTCTAAGAATTACTCTCAAGAACACTGCTAAGAATTGACTTAAGTGGAAAAAAATTCTTGGCTCAAAGCTGCGATTAAAAGTTAGTTATCAATCGTCTCAGTCGTACTTTAAGCGAAGTGTAGGACTAAATCTTAAGTGTCAGTCTTAGAGATGATTCACGATACTTTGCTGTGCCACAAATGGGATTTTGGATGACGACAATTGCATGGACCAATCACAGAATAGATTTCCTTAATTAAGAATATTCTCAGATAAATTCACATTGACTGGTTAAATTCCTAATAGGAGTTTACATTCAACACACATTTGACAATAAAGACTTTTCAAGAGAACACATTATGGCAAGGAAACGAAGCATCATCACAACTTAATTTAGGGTGCCGATAGATGATAGTATCTCGACGATAGTCAAAGATATCGCCTGTTGCTGATGCCTTTGACGACAGCGAGATGATTATTATTATTATTATTATTATCCGTCAAAAATAGACTTTAATCTTTAGTGATGCAGCGCGGAGAGCGGCTTCAGAAACTTGCCACGGCGCAGCTGATCAGCTCCGGTGGCTGTGGAGCTGTAACGCGCAGCAGACGCATGCAGTGTAAATAAGGGGTAAGAGATTTATTCATCATACAGTGTAGATCGCATAATACTCGCGCTAGACTGAAGTCAGTTATGATGTTCTTTGGTAATGTAAATGTTCTTTGCTTGTTTTGAATAACTGAGGAAATGTAACTTGTTTGATTAACTGCTCGTCGCCAAACATTTCAAAGACTCCTCTCCTGAAAGATTTGCGCACGTCTCTGTCTCCTCAGCGCCATCACAAGCCCCTGCTGGCAACTCCTAACCACTTGAGAGACCTCTCCAGCTGTCTTAAATAACTGCGAGAGTAAGAGTGATTCTTAGCTTTAAGAAATTTGATAACTTGCTTTTATACTTAAGTTTGAAAGTAGGAGTAAATTTCATGAATTCTCAGCACTTAAGACTAAAATGGCACTTTGAGAAGCTTGATAAATACGGGCCCTGATGTTGATGTTTTATTGGTTAAATTATTCCACCATCATGGAGATCAGTGTTTGCTTTAGTTGAGCTCTTGACCCTTGACTCCTCTGTTAGCTCTCTCTCTATAACACTGCATGTGTTGGTGTAGGGCAGAGATATCAGTGTTGTGCAGTGAGCAGCTATTTGCTGTTTTCATATGATGAGCTAATCAAGTCCTAATCTGATTACATCCTTATATATATATATATATATATATATGCATGTTTGTATGTTTTCAGGTTTTGAATAACCAATCCTGTGAAACTACAGCATGCAAGGAAAGTGCTGCTCTAATAGTTGCGATGAATTAGAAATCTATGTAATGCATATAAATATTTGAACTCCAGTGTTCTTTAGACACACACAGACATCAAGAACCAGCATATAAATCTCAACAATGGTGACAATCAACAAAATGCTTCATGCTGCAATGCATGCTGGGTAACACCATAGTCAAAAAAACTCCCATCATGCACTGCAGCATGAATAATTATTGTCACCACTGTTGAGGATCGTTTGATAAGTGTTCATGTTTGATAAGTGTTCATCATCTGCTTCCTCAAGCTTTTAATTCAACAATGTGCAAACGCACAAATGGTTGTTGTGAAGCAATATAGCAAACACTTAAAATCAAATCATTCTGAATTATTGAAAGGGCCAAGAGCCCAACTAAAGCAAACACTGATCTCCATGATGGTGGCATCATTTTAACCAATAAAACATCAACATCTGATCCTCTGTAATTCTCAGTAACAGCAGGTGTTCATCACTAATTTACAATCATCATTTAATTAGTCACTTAATGATCTCCTTAACTTTAACTCTTTGAGGACTTGAGATTTGACTCGAGACTCATTTGTGACTTGAAAGGAACGACTTGGTTCCTCATCTGGTGAAATCAGCTGCTGAGTTCATGGGTGGAACAAACATATGGCAGGACTTTTACTTTCTGACCCCTGGACTTTACACCTCTGTCTGTAATATATCTGCTTGTTTTACAATATTTGGCCACCAGGTGGTATTGTGAGCAAATGAAGCCTCCAGAAATTAACCCTTTTGTGAACACTTGGCTGAAAAGCTGAAAAGCTTCATGAAGCTTCATGAGGCTTCATCTGCCCATCCCTAGTGATGAGCACTTGAGCGCAGGGCCGTAGCTGGGGTTTGCGAGGCCCCAGTGCAGGTTGTACCCAGGGGCGCATTAATGCACGGGCTTCAAGGGGCTGAAGCCCAGGCCAGGGGCCTACACTGGAAAGGGGGCCCATTGGCTGCAGGGAAATTATATTTTTGGAATAATTATTTATATGGGAGTTTGCAGCAGTGACAACAGTATTCTGTAAACAAACTCACACACTTATTTTCAGGGACACCCTGGTTGTAGTAGCCTATATAGTGAATGGTTCAGTTTAGGATCCCCCCACACAGTTTGTATAGTTGGTATGTTCCATGTGTTCCACCGATATACTGCAAGCGGAATGCACAATCATGCATTCGCTTATGTCGCTAGTAAAGTAATGTTAGGCCAGCACAAGAGTGTCTTTATGTTAACGTGCAGATTAACAAGAGAAACAACACTGCTGTTTGAAAGGAACTGGACCGGACAACTTTCTGTATCATCATACAGTGCGAGTTCAGTAACTTGCGTGGATGTAATCTATGTGTCAACTGAAGGTTTTAGATTAAGGTGCTGCTTCAAAGTCTCAATTTTAAATCCGGGGATGGAAAAATAGGAATCGTCCTGTTGCTTAAATGTGATCATTAAACTTTATACGGCTGTGATTTAATCAATTAAACGTGAGCACGACATGTTTCAAAATAAAAACGCAGATAGCAATCACCAAACAGCCCACATTTATGCCAACGTGTGATGTTTCGTTCTACTGATGATGAATAATGAATATTTTGTGTGATTTATGGTGTTTAAATCATACCTGTAAACAGCCAGGAAAGTGTTGATGGCATTTTCTTTTCATATTACCTCCTTATAAAGCCTGTAATATTATGTAATGGCTATATTCTGCAGGTGCAGGGAGGGCAGGTGTAGGGAGGGCTTTATTGTCCCAGTAAGGCGGCATCTATTTAATAATTTTAATAATCATGATAATTTACACTCAATATGTTATTATCGCATGCTATTTTATAATGTACATATATCTGCCATTATTTGCACTAAGTATAAATAACGTTTAACTACTATTTACACTTATTGCAAAGAAAATATAAATAGTAAATAGAATAAATGTAAATAGAATCTATCGTTATTTGCACTTACTGCATATATTGCTATGAAAATATGCTATTTTCACTTATGTAAAGAGCCGCTGCCAATAATAAAATAAAGATAATTTAAGATGCTGACCATATATTTCTACCATATATATGGTTATACATTTTAATATTGTATTGCATTGTTTCTTCTATTATGAAGACATTTTGTTAATTAAAAAATAAACACTTTAATGTTAAAATAATGAACAAAAAAAATAAACAATTTATGTTCTGTTAGATGTGTTTTGACTACTTTTTGTATGTTGTATCTCTAGGTAACAAAGATTTTTTAAAAAAATCTTCTATAAGGGACTCATTGATTAATTTTTCCTTGAGCCCCCACTTAATGTAGCTTCACCTCTGGTTGTGTGTTAGTTTAAGATGAATTTCACGGTGGTGTTTTTGTTTTATATTCAAAATTTGAAATGGCAATTAAATCAATGTTTCTAGGTAAAATTAACACGATCATCCTGAAATCTCTTAATAATTTGTAGATAATTTCTGCTAATAATACAAATGTAATTATTTTCCCTTGACTCATCGACAGGACTGTTTTAAATATTCAGGTAATCAGGTCATTTCTTCTGAATGTTCATAATTTGAATGATTTAACATGCATTTCTAATTTATTATTGTACAATTATCAGTAGTTTAAATTTTAAATTTTAGTTTAAACATTTAATGTTCAAATTTAGCTTTTTTTTCCCCTGAAGTTTCTCATGAATGCTGGAGGTGTTTTGAGTTTGTGTGCAGAACATCTCGTTTCTTCCGTCCAGCTCAAAACCACAGAAAACAACAGGCAGGTTCAGGGTCTTAGATCAGTTTGGTTGTGAAGATTAAACAGACTCGTTCAGGAAACCCGCGGTGAGACCACATGTGACTCAACGGACAGAAACAGATGGAAGTGGAACAAGTGTGCAGATCTGCTGACGAGAA
Source organism: Aspiorhynchus laticeps (assembly GCA_023376895.1). Lineage (NCBI taxonomy): Eukaryota > Metazoa > Chordata > Actinopteri > Cypriniformes > Cyprinidae > Aspiorhynchus > Aspiorhynchus laticeps. The sequence continues at coordinate 47,780,304 of CM041797.1, read as the reverse complement.
AGATGAAGATATGGTCTTTTATCTCTCTCTCTCTCTCTCTCTCTCTCTCTCTCAAATGACAATATAACCAAAACCCAAATACACAAAGGGGACAGTCTTTCTCTCTCTTTGCCTCTATATTAATGTTGTATTTATCTTTCAACACATGAGTCAATGTCATTCACTCATTCTCTGAAGATCTTGTGTTTTTCAAATTTACAATATCCAAGCTGAACATATTATGCTAAAACTAAGATAAAAGTCTAACAATCTGAGTAATCTGATCTGAGTATAGTAATATTCAAGAGCCGAGAGATGAAGATCTTCGGAGCATTTAAAGAGAAGGAAAGATTAAAGATGCCAATTGAAGGGGCATTATATAGTCTAGAGACGTACATCTCATAGATCATGAAACATTCTCGTCTGATCGAGAATGTTCTCGTCTGATCGAGAATGTCAAATGATTTTATCCATTACATCTACTTAATATTTCTCCCCTCCCCATAATGTCAAAGCAAGGTCAACTTGACATGTCAAAGGAGGTTGTTCTGGTTTTTACACCCTTTGAAGAAACAGCAAGCTCTGCAGATCTTCAAATATCACTAGGCTAAATATCATATCAACTTAGAAGGGAGTGCTTAATACCAATAAAATTAAAGACAAACCAAGCAACATCTGTGCATATGAAAATACATTATGCATAAAGAATGAGTTTCCAACATCCTGTCCAACATAAATGGAACATAACATGGTATACCTTTATAGACTCAACTAGTTCCCTCATTGCATTGTTTTTGAATGTTTACATGGATATTTTAAAGAACAGTTCACTTATGTTTGATTTGGTTATTAACTTTCTTTGCGTTTGTAGTTTCAGGAAAATAGGCTACTCTTAAACCAAGTAGTTTTACTAGGTTAAACAGACTAGCAGTCTCACTGCTTTATCCTTGCAGAGTTGTTTAATACTGTGCTCAGTGTGATACAGTTCATAGCATGAGATGCTCTCCAGCTTGTGGTTTTCTTTTGATCTTTTTATATTCATTGTCAAACCAAAACACTTCATCCACCATATGTGATACAGGAAATGGTTTATTTAGTAACGATGGACACAGACTTCTACTCCAAGAAAAGATGCTGTGAATTTGTGTAATATACAAAAAATAAAAATATTGTTACAATATATAACAGTTCTTTGGATTGTAAATATTCAAATTGTGGAAAGATGACGATACAAGCGAGAGCCAATGAGGTTGAAGTGCAGTTTAGACTCCTCCCTTATCTCCATATTTTCAATGAGTGTTGCGTGTCCATTTGTATGTAAACAAATCAGAATTTGAACAGAGATCATAGAGGTAGAGAGTTTCTGTGAGTAATCACTTACATTCAGACCTGTTTTTCACACAGAGCTGTTTTATGTCCTAAAAACTGAAATATGATGCAACATGAAACGTGTGAATGATATGTACTGTCCAGAACTTGACAGCAGTGGCAATGGTCGTGCTGAGGCTCTTAATTAATAATATATTTTACATGCTTCCCTTTTAAATTACGGAGTACTGCATCCCTTCAGAACAAATAAACAGGATGATCACTACTATTTTATGGCATTCCTTCAGGAATAGTTTTATTTAAGGAGAGACCACAAATATACACTGATTGTTTCATAGTGTGTGAAAAGATGTTATGACACATTGTTAATACTGTAAACACAAAATTACAGTGGAAAGTTTTTGTTTGTTGTTGTAAGCTGTCCTTGTAAGTGATTGTGATTTCCTGTTCTTAAAGGGGCATAACACACACAGTTTCACCCAATCTCATGTTAATCTTGAGTACCTATAGAGTAGTACTGCATCCTTCATATCTCCAAAAAGTCTTTAGTTTTATCATATTTATAAAAGAAAGATACAGCATCACGATTCTCTCCTAAACCACCAGAGCTCCTGGAGGCGCGCTGTGGGCGGAGCTAAAGAGTGACGAGCACTTGAGCGCAGGGGTGTAGCTGGGGTTTGCGAGGCCCCAGTGCAGGTTGTACCAGTGGGCCCTGTTTGAAATTGTTTAATTGTTATGTTTGTTCTATTTATGTATTTGTGCTATTTACACAATGTTTAAGTATTTTCAAGTTTGTAGATGTCCAGATACAGAAACCGAATAATCAAAGCACTGCATAGTCTTCGCTGTAAAAGTTAAATATACGGTCAAACCAAAATTCAGACACCTTCAACATTTCTCACATTATCACAGTTTATTTGCTATAGTTTAGAAAATGGAAATAAAAAATGACGAGCTCAGAGTTAAACTGTGTCAAAACAAATTCATTTTGATCATGTCAGATAACTTTGATAGAAAGGTATGTAATGGATTGCAATCAAACAAAAATTCAGACAACTGTTAGTATGACAATATTTACACAACTATCAATACTTTGTTGAGCAATTACCAAGCAATGCTTCATTTTGTTCAGTCTGGGGTGTAAAAAGGTCACATTAGCAATTCAAGAAAAAAACACTTAAGCAAAACATGGTCAGGTCAAAGTGTCTGAATAATTTTTGGTCCCAAATTTTTTATCAATTTTACTGGTAGTCCACTGTATGAACAGTGTTGGGAAGGTTACTTTGGAAATGTAATAGGTTACAGATTACAAGTTACCCTACTTAAAATGTAATAAGTAGTGTAACTTTTCAATTACTTTATTAAAGTAATGTAACTGATTACATTTGATTACTTTTTGATTACTTTTCTAAATTTCTAATGTTTTCAACTGTTAATCATTTTCAAACATGTTAACCAGGCAGGGTTAACCTTACAGTAGTGCTCAACACTGATTACTGTCAGACTTTCGAAATCTTTCATCACTTGAATTAAGATTATAATATTTTAATTTTAAAGGAGACATTGGATGAAAAATATATTTATTTGCATATAAATGTGTCTTAGCAGTTTGTAGACACAACCACCCTACAATGATAGAAATTCACTACTTTTTTAATCCCCCCAAAGCCTAAACAGTCTCAATTATCAAGCCATTTTGATTTTGGAGTGAATAACCAGCACTCTCTTCCACCTTCAATACCACGACTGAGGTGAGACCCTTGAGCAAGACACCAAACCCCCAACTGCTCCCCAGGCGCCGCAGCAATATGGCTGCCCACTGCTTCGGGTGCAGTGGGAAAATGGGCATCCGATGTCCCCTTTGAAGCACAGCCACCACAAAATCAGACTTACTTTAAAATCATGCTGAGGTTAAATACTGTCACGAATCCAAGCCATGAACTTCCAGTCACTCACCCACCACATGGACTTTCACACCACACAGTCAGTCACAGATCACTCAAGGACTACATTTCCCATCATCCACTGCACCCACACAGCTGTTCACCATGATCAAGCACACACCTGTTTTCCATCTCACAATCACCAGCACCCAATCACACACATACACACACACTATATAAACCATGGACTTCCTCTCACACACTGCCGAGTATTTGTTAGCCTTGCTACTTACCAAGCGTTTCCCAAGTATCCCGAGTTTGATTTCCTGTGTTTCGATTCCTGCCCGTGTTCCTGATTCTCTCTCTCTGCCTAGCCCTCTGGATACTGTACGCCGATCGCCGACCCACGCTTGCCCATGCCATACCTGTTTGCTACTGTCCGACCCTGCCTGTATTGACCATGTATTATAATAAAAGCTTGCAGATGGATCCGCCTGTCTCACGTCTCGTCAGCTCCATAACAGAATACTCGGCCACAAAAGGATCCAGCGGCTTTTCATGTGGATATTGGCCAGGTATTGACATTGCAAGGATGTTGTTACACCTCGAGCAGGGCTCTCGACCACTCGAGGATTATATACAAGAATATTTAGACCTCGCCCATTTCTCTGATCTGCCAGACTGTGTACTCATAGACTTCTTTTGTGAGGGCATTAATCAGCCGCTGAAGTCACAGCTAATCCGTGAGGGTCCCCGTTCATCTCTCAGTCAGTTTCTGGACTATGCTTTGCTATGTGTTGGCTCTTCGTTCACTGTGGGGGTCGCGGAGGAACGAGACACCGCACCCAATTGTGTGGACACAGCCACTTTAGATCACGCTCACAAAATGGCGGCAACAACAACACCCCGTAGCGGCATTGCGGCCAATCACAAGCCAGGTCAGTTCCCAGCTGATGTTAAAGAGTCAAGCCAAGTCACCGCTGCTGTTAAAGAGTTAAGTCAAGTCACCGCTGCTGTTAAAGAGTCAAATCAAGTCACCGCTGCTGTTAAAGAGTCAAGTCAAGTCACCGCTGCTGTTAAAGAGTCAAGTCAAGTCACCGCTGCTGTTAAAGAGTTAAGTCAAGTCACCGCTGCTGTTAAAGAGTCAAATCAAGTCACCGCTGCTGTTAAATAGTCAAGCCAAGCCACCAGTGATCTCCGTGAGTCAAGCCAAGCCACAGTTGATCGTCACAAGTCAAGCCAAGCCAAGCCACAGTTGATCGTCACAAGTCAAGCAAAGCCACAGCTGATCGTCACGTGTCAAGCCAAGCCACCTGTGATTTCCGTGAGTCAAGTCAAGCCACAGTTGATCGTCACGAGTCACACCACGTCTCAGCTCTCCAGCCAGAGTCACGCCAAGCCTCAGCTCTCCAGCCAGAGTCACGCCATGCCTCAGCTCTCCAGCCAGAGTCACGCCATGCCTCAGCTCTCCAGCCAGAGTCACGCCATGCCTCAGCTCTCCAGCCAGAGTCACGCCATGCCTCAGCTCTCCAGCCAGAGTCACGCCATGCCTCAGCTCTCCAGCCAGAGTCACGCCATGCCTCAGCTCTCCAGCCAGAGTCACGCCATGCCTCAGCTCTCCAGCCAGAGTCACGCCATGCCTCAGCTCTCCAGCCAGAGTCACGCCATGCCTCAGATCATCAGCCAGAGTCACGCCACGTCGCATCTGACCAGCCAGAGTCACGCCACGTCGCATCTGACCAGCCAGAGTCACGCCTCGTCGCAGCTGACCAGCCAGAGTCAGTCCACGTCGCAGCTGACCAGCCAGAGTCAGTCCACGTCACAGCTGACCAGCCAGAGTCAGTCCACGTCGCAGCTGACCAGCCAGAGTCAGTCCACGTCGCAGCTGACCAGCCAGAGTCAGTCCACGTCGCAGCTGATCAGCCAGAACCTATTCCACCCAGAGACTCAAGGTCAGTCCTTCAAGTTCCCCTGTTGATATCCAGCGTAAGGGATGCACAGCTGGTATCTGTACGCACTGCTGGTATCCCCAAATCCACTCACTCTGACCCTCCTGTCTATGAACTGATTACCCTGTCTGAAGCGCTCCCCAGGGTGGGGATAGCACTATGTTGCATTTGGGCCACGTACACCACCACGGTACTGCCCCAGGGGAAGGCATCGGCCGCAGAACCTCCCCAAGCGGTGGTGCTCGCCTCAGCCCCTGGTAAGGTGGTGGCGCCCAGCAATAGACTCTCACCCGGTCCTGGTATCACCGTAGAACCTCCAGAGGTGGCGGCGTTAGCTGCAGAACTTCCAGAGGTGTCGGTGGTATCCATCCATGAACTCTCACCCTGTCATGTCACGGCTATAAAGGCCATCTATGAACTCTCGCCCTGTCCTGTCCCGGCCACGGAGGCCGTCTATGAACTCTCGCCCTGTCCTGCCCCGGCCACGGAGGCCATCTATGAACTCTCGCCCTGTCCTGTCCCGGCCACGGAGGCCGTCTATGAACTCTCGCCCTGTCCTGTCCCGGCCACGGAGGCCATCTATGAACTCTCGCCCTGTCCTGTCCCGGCCACGGAGGCCATCTATGAACTCTCGCCCTGTCCTGTCCCGGCCACGGCGGCCGTCTATGAACTTTCGCCCTGTCCTGACACGGCTAAGGAGGCCGTCGGTGATTCCCTGTCCGGCCCAGTCAGGGCTACGGAGGCCGTCTGGGATTTCCTGTCCTGCCCTGGCACGGCTATGGAGGCCGCCTGTGATTCCCAGATCTGCTCTGCCACGGCTCCTGAGACTAGGAAGGCTCTCCCTGTCTTGTCTGTCTCTGTTCTCCCAGTGTTGTCTGTCTCTGCTCTCCCTGTGTTGTTTGTCCTTATGCTCCTCTACTTCCAGGTGCTGTCAGGGCTACCTGCCCAGTTTGCTTCCCTGCGGTGGTCTCTGGTTCCGTCTGTTCCGCCCTGGTGGGTTCTGGGTCCATCTGCTCCGCTCTGGTGGGTCCTGGTCCCATCTGTTCCGCTCTGGTGGGTTCCGGGTCTGTCTGCTCTACCCTGGTGGGTCCCAGGTCCATCTGCTCCGCCCCGGTGGGCTCTGGTCCCGTCCGCTCCGCCCCGGTGGGCTCCAGGTCCGTCCGCTCCGCCCCGTTGGGCTCCAGGTCCGTCCGCTCCGCCCCGGTGGGCCCCAGGTCCGTCTGCTCCGCCCTGGTGGGCTCCTGCTCCGCCCGCTCCACCCTGGATCTTTTAGGAGCTTCTGGAAGCCGCTCCTTGGGGGGGGCTATGTCACGAATCCAAGCCATGAACTTCCAGTCACTCACCCACCACATGGACTTTCACACCACACAGTCAGTCACAGATCACTCAAGGACTACATTTCCCATCATCCACTGCACCCACACAGCTGTTCACCATGATCAAGCACACACCTGTTTTCCATCTCACAATCACCAGCACCCAATCACACACATACACACACACTATATAAACCATGGACTTCCTCTCACACACTGCCGAGTATTTGTTAGCCTTGCTACTTACCAAGCGTTTCCCAAGTATCCCGAGTTTGATTTCCTGTGTTTCGATTCCTGCCCGTGTTCCTGATTCTCTCTCTCTCTGCCTAGCCCTCTGGACACTGTACGCCGATCGCCGACCCACGCTTGCCCTTGGATTATTCTTGTGTCTTGCCCATGCCATACCTGTTTGCTACTGTCCGACCCTGCCTGTATTGACCATGTATTATAATAAAAGCTTGCAGATGGATCCGCCTGTCTCACGTCTCGTCAGCTCCATAACAAATACACTCTTAAAAATAAAGGTGCTTCAAAAGGTTCTTCAAGCGATGCCATAGAAGAACCATTTTTGGTTCCACAAAGAACCATTCAGTCAAAGGTTCTTTAAAGAAGCATCTCTTCCTTACCTTTTTATAATCTGAAGAACCTTCTTTCACCACAAAGAAGCTTTTGTGAAACAGAAAGGTTCTTCAGATGTTAAAAGTTCTTTATGGAACCATTTAGACAAAAAGGTTATTCTATGGCATCGTGAAGCACCTTTATTTTTAAGAGTGTACAGATTTAAAATCATAACAAGAAATAATAAGAAACAAGAAATAAAAAATATCTATGATACTGTTTTTGAAATCAAATCTTTGCATAGCTATGACAGGAAACACTGGATCTAACAATGCCTTAGAAAAAAAGTTAATCTTAAAAAAATAAAGCATATACAAAAACCCATATGGGAAATATAAGAGTTATTGGATAAGCATGTTATAAACTTCTGAAACATTGGTTTTTCATATTTTAGAGCAGTCACTGCAATTTATGAAAAAAATCAATTAAATATATGTGGGAGTGTGTGTGAAAAAAATCAGATGTAACCCCCTTTGTAATCCTTAACATTTTCATAAGTAACTGTAATTTAATTACAATTTTTTTCTCAGTAACTGTAACTGATTACAATTACTTTTATTTTGTAATTAAATTACGTAATTCCGTTACATGTAACTAGTTACTCCCCAACACTGTGTATGAAGAATGTTTGGGTATAATATGTCACAGTTTACTCTATTTTGCTATACTGACTTACATAAATCTATAGTGTCCTGCACCCACTAGTAAAAAATATCAACAATTATATCTGGTGTCTGAATAATTTTTGGTTTGACTGTGGATTAATTCTTGTTAAAACTACAAAGTAATTCTGTCAAGAGCAGTGAGCGATTTTCTTTCTTTCATTTTCTTGGATTAACATTAAGGACACGACAGCAGATAGTAAATTAGGCGCTGTCACTTTAAGAGACAATGCATCCATTATAATGATACACATCCGATTTCTTTGTCCACTGTTTACTTTCACTTAAGACATAACCGACAGTTTTTTCGAGGAGACTCTCCAAGAGCAAGAAGAGGCAAATTCAGTGTTCAAGCGCTTTGAGACGCGTCTCTGCGTGTGCCCTGTGCGCACAGAACACCGCGCAATGGTGCTGAATTGGGCTCTTTCACATATTTTTCTGTTTGCTTGTTTAAACTGCAATTTGTATTTGTTCGTTCAGGTGCAGGAGGAGGCGAAGGAGAGCTTGGATTGGCGTTGCTGTCCGTGAGACACGGCTCTCTGCGTGTGCACCGAACACGGCGCGCGAGTACTCAGTTGAGTTTTTCCACATCTTGTGTTTGAATGCTTTAAACTCTTTTGAATGTTTCAATTGGCAAGGCTTAAAAACACATGCAAATGATACGCTTTCGTGACCATGCGCAACAGTGGCCCATCAACTGTCCTGAGTGCCATGGGCCCCTATAATCGTCACCACCTTTCACCCCACTAGCGACGGCCCTGCTTGAGTGCCGATTGCCAACAAAACAGACATTTGATGCCGTTTCTCTTACCGTCTGCAGTTCCAAATCATGACCGGGATCTTTTATAGCTGGGACCGCTCCATCTTTCAGTATCAAACGATGTGCAAATCCAGCGTCAAACTGGGCCTTGTTTATAAAATGTTCATCAGCAAACACACTTGAGACACTCTGTTGCTGCCCCGGAAAAACAAAATGCACTGTTCACATAACGCTGGGTTCTTCGGGAAGATGAACAAGGTTATCTTTCCCTTACAACCAAAAACACACTTCTTTAGAGACAGTTTTTTAGTTTTATTGAAGTTAGCTTGTGTAGTTGTATTGAATGGTAATTCCCACATGAAAAAATACTATAGTAAACTGTAGTATTTATTATAGTAAACTGTAGTAAACTATAGTATACTGTAGTATATTATAGTATTTACTACACTTTGTTAACTTTTACTACAGCATACTGTAGTACTGACAATAGTAAGTTCATAAACTGTAGTAAATACTGTAGTAAACTATAGTAAATTGTAGTACACTGTAGTGTATTATAGTATTTACTACAGTTTGTTAATTTATAATACAGCATACTGTAGTATTAACTATAGTGAGTTCGTAACTGTAGTAAAATTAAGTTTTTACTATAGTAAACTTTAGTAATACTGAAATATACTGTAGTATTTCTACATTTGATTAATTTATACTATATCATAATGTAGTATTAACTGCATTGATAATCTATGAGTTCCTACAGGATAATATGAAAATACAGTGTGTTCTGGTGCTAAGTAAATGTGCTCTCTGTAGCACTCTACTTTTCAAAACTGGTACAGATAGACTTAATTTGTATCGTCATCTGACATTTTGTAAGGCAAACAATAATGTAACTTTTATTTATTTATTTAGCTTTTCAACAATTATTTTAACTACAACAATTATCAGCACGCGGCTTGTCTTGCGCTACGGACGCACGTGACGTATGTGACGTTTCACAGCGCGCTTCGCGCCAGTCGCGCGGCCGCGGTCTTCAGCAAACAAAGTTTAAGACGACGCTGCTGCAAGAACGTTTAATTACCGTCAAATTTGTCCTGTTATTTTCCTACTGGGGAGATTGGGGAGCTCTCATGGTTACAAGGAACGCCAAATTGCCCTTTCCAGAAGACCACACTTCCCAGCGAGGATATTGGCAGTGGTAAGTCTCTTATTAATCTTGTCAGTTCTCTTACTGTCTCATGAATTATCGGTTAAAGTAAGCGTAGTATAGTCTTTAACTATCTAGCATGTTTTGATGTGTCTGTTAGCTATAACTGCTCAGTGTTGTCTGAATGCTGCCATAGAAACGGCTTCAGCATTCTCCTGAACGCATTAAAGACCCAGTAAACTATTATCTGCATGCTGATGATAAACAGGTTTTGGTCGAAATGATGGCCAAATACAATGACAGGGAAAACAAGCCAAGACCTGAGCAGGGAAAATAAAAAACAAATAAAGGATTTAAGACTGATAGTAAAGGAAGATGTTTAGCTAAGAGTAATTACAGTTAGTAGAAGTCGATTTTTTTCTCACTTTAATTATATGATGTAATGTGATATTTCATAAAAAGTTCAATAGTATTTTGTCAGCTTTTGCACTGAAGGCAGAAAAAAATGCATAGCTTTTAAATGAGAATGTGGTGCTTTTTTCTTTCCACTGTACATCACTCAAATCAGTAGTATTTACATGTTTTATGCTATTGTTCTTTTCTTAAGTTAACACTGAAGCCCAATGATGAAAAAAGAAGCAGCAGCACTTCACTAGCATGAATATAGTTTAAGATTAAAGGTATGCTTTAAAAATATGTACAGTATATACAAATCTTTGCACCCCATAGCAACCTCCAACTAGAGGTCTGCTACCCAACCCGAGCCCGATGGGTCCCGAGATACTTTTGGGTTTCGGGTCGGGTTCGGGTTAATGTTTAATGAATAGCTTCGGGGTCGGGCTTGGGTTTGTAGCTAAACTAAAACTATATGCAGGCTTCGCTGCTTTCATAGACGCACACACACGTTATTGCACACAGATATCAGAGAGATCACCCAGCAAACACACAGCACGGAAACTTTTATTAGTAAAATAGCTTCGATAGCCTACTGACACTTAACGTTATATTTCTCTGCAATGAGGGGGTAAAATCACAGTTTTTGAAGTAAGCCTCATTGCTTGTAGAGAGAGACGTGCAGACGCAGGTTCACACACGCAATTTTCATCCCTCTCTCTCTGTCTCTCTCTCGCTAATTCAAATAAATGATTAATTAATTCAAATAAATGTGATCTTAACGCACTACATCTCCGTGTCTGATTTAAAGTAACGTTACGCCGAATGCTAATGGCTTCAGTTTAAAGCCTGTGCAGACCTCTACCTCCAACACACAAGGGTTGCCTTCTCCAGACTGCATGTTTCTTGGTTTCTTGTGTACTTTTAGCTGCATATTAGAGACATGGGCCTGAAAACATTCAGTGACTGGGGTTCAGTCATCAAAAGGCATTCCAGTTAAGCCGTCCATCCCAAGAAAGACTTGGGATATAACAAGTAAGAGTCAATAAAAATTGTAATTAAGACACAAAAAAGTGCATTTACCAGTAATAAATTAACGTGTGTGTGTGTGTGTGTGTGTTTTTCTGGGGGTGCCAAGGCCAAACTCCCAATTCTGCTTGACAGCAATGTCGGGCAAAAGTTAAACAACACAGCCAAGAACAAAAAAATAAAAAAAATACTTCTTAAGATGTTGTTTGGTGTTGTTCATTTTAAGGAATTTGTATGCATTGTATTAGTATATGTTGTAGTATCCTATACTGGAGTGTTAGAGAATGTGTTAGAAAATTTACTACAGTAATGGCTAAAGTAATTTGTCAATATTACTATAGTAGGATTACCACAGCACATTACCATTCATAAGTTAGTACAATTTACTGTTTTACCTTTACTATAGTATGGTGCAAAAACACTGTAGTATTTACCAGATAAGTTTTACAACATTTTCTATGGTAAATTTACTATTAATTTCTATAGTACTCCCCCCCCCCACAATTTACTATAGTATCTTTATATAGTATGGTTCAAAAACACTGTAGTTGTCACAAACAGAGCACGGAGAAACAGGTAAGTAGCAAAACGGAGGATGTATTGACAGGTAGAATTGCGTGAGGTGAGAGGAGCAGGTGAGTGACTTGTCTGGTAATCCAATCCTTTGTGACACGGCAGTGAACTGATCAGAGTCTCTATCGCAGGAATCGTGGAGCAGGGAAACACAGGAGAACAGGACACACACTGGAGGGGTTCTGGGAGACAATAAGGTAAGTTAATCACAGGTAAGATTTGAAAAGAGTCAGGTACTGTTCAGGGTAGTGAACCGTAGACTGGACGATGAGTGTCAGAGAGCGTGTGGTACTTATTGGGAGTGCTGATAAGGGGTTGCAGGTGCGGGTGATTAGAACTCAGGCGACTGTGATCTGGTGATTGTTGGCGGCGGTGACTGAGACTGTGGCCGTTTCTCAATATGCGTTCTTGTCTGTACTTGTGGACTTGTGAAACGTCATCAGTCGTCGCCCAAGTAGGGAAAGGGAAGGGGAAAGGGAAGTGGTGTGTGGCCAAGTATGGTGACCCATACTCGGAATTTGTCCTCTGCATTTAACCCATCCAAGTGCACACTCACAGCAGTGAACACACACCCAGAGCAGTGGGCAGCCATGTTGCGGCACCCGGGGAGCAGTTGGGGATCGGTGCCTTGCTCAAGGGTCTCACCTCAGTCGTGGTATTGAAGGTGGAGAGAGCACTTGTTATTCACTCCCCCCACCGACAATCCCTGCCGGACCTGGGAATCGAACCGGCAACCTTTGGGTTACAAGTCCAACTCTCTAATCATTAGGCCACGGCTGCCCCCGTGGCCTAATGGTTAGAGCAGGGGTTTTCAACCTGTGGGGCGCGCCCCCCCAGGGGGGCGCCAGCACCTGTCAAGGGGGGCGCGAGCATCAATTAATTCAGAGACATTGCCTTGAAGATTTATGAATACGAGCTTTCAAATCTTTAGCCATCCGCTAGGGGGCAATCTGACTCCTGCTGTTAGGCGACAGTGAGAATGGTGTAAAATGATTTACGGTTAGTCATGTCGGAAATCCAACCACGGATTGGCATGTTGTTATCTCAGAAACAGGCTCAGCCATCACATTGAATCAGGTAAACTGGTTATATATTTATGTTTCAGTATAATTACGCACACTATACCAGACAGGGGTGGTTCTAAACCCTTTTTAGGTGGGTTTCAGCCCCCCAAAACTATCTTAATGATCAGGCCAGTGCTGCTTCCTCAAGAAAGTTTTTAATTCTCACATGTTTTAAGTCTTGTCAATTTAAACAAAGTAATTTTAAGCCCAAGACATCTCAACGCGGTAACGTACTCACGCGCTGTGACAGAGCGTTTCTGCGCGCCTGCGCGCACAAACAGATAGCCTTCACATATCGCGTCTTTTGCGCGCTCAAGTTCGTTATTTCAAATGTAGACGCGCGGTATGCGCGCTCATAATGGAAGCGACGCGGTCGCGGTGCGACGCGCTCGTTTTTTCCAGGCGCATCCAACTTTTCAGAATGCCGCAAGCGCACAGCAGGTCATGTGACAAGAACCAACCAATCAGCTTCATCCTTTCACGTAACAACATTGAAAGCTCAGCCAAGATGAAGGAACAGCTGATCATAGCTGTACGTGGATAGTCATTTTTAAATAAATATAGTAGCAGAGCTACTGCAATCGATTTTTAGTGCTGGAAATCCATTTTATTCTTTGCTGAAACTTCCACGTCTTCAAGGAGAGCGCAGTTCATGGTTGCTTAGCAATGGCAGACGCCATGGGAGCGCAAGCTACAGAGCGCTTTGGAAAGAAGGAGAAAGCGACGCGTCTAGCGTTTTCCACGCGTTTTTAGGCGCGACATGTGAACAGCCCCAGACAGCAGGTGAATACCAGTGGCTGTCCTGAGGAGTATCCTCGTAAGCACAGTCGGTTGTTTCAAGTGAACGTAAACAGTAAAGTAAATATCAAATGTACATCAGTATAACGGATCCGTGCATTTTTTGTGTAAATAATGTTAATCAAAAAGAGCAAAAGAAAAAAAAGGGGGGCGGGGCGCGAGTGAAATTAGACAAACTTGGGGGGGCGCATGTCCTAAAAGGTTGAAAACCCCTGGGTTAGAGTACTGTTCCAATTCACAGTTCACATCTAGCCAAGTACAGTTAAAATCCCCGGACGTGTCCTTGCTCCGCCCCTTTTATCAAGGATGCATCAGAGGTGACTTGTGCGAACTTGAGGCAGCCAGGTATCCCAGAATGCATTTCGCACCAATCAGCGAGCGTTAATGGCAGAGAGGGGAAAACCCGCAAAATTTCAAAATATTACTGTTATTGTGTCATGAAATGCCGTTCTAAGAGTATTTCAGGTGAGAATGTAGTTGTTTAAAACTCAAATCTGCGGTTTATTTATAAAGATAGCACCTATTTGATAATTAGTTTCGCCGATTTCAGAGACGTGAGTTCCAGGCGATCACTGGGCGCCCAGTGCTCATGTATCCCGAAGAGAGGAGCGTAACCTCAGCTAGTCCTTCTGACATCTGCCGCTGGCTCTGAGGTACTCTGTAGTGATTAAACATGAGGTAAAATTCGTTTTGGGTAAATCTAACAGGCAATCTTTGGTCTCGTGAATCTATTATTTCTTCCAGGTCATGTCGTTTTGGTTGAGCACAAAGTTATTTTTCATAAATTATTTATTTATTAATCGTAATACAGCACTTACTTTGTTAGCGTGACTGATTTGTTTGCTTTTGTCTTTATTTCCTATTAAGTCTCTTACACTTTACTATTATAATGGCTATTATTGTTCATTAAAACTGACGTTTAACAAAAAAGGCAGAGTTGCGCTTGTCATATTTCATTTTATTATACAGTGAATCAGAGTATATGTGCACATATTACCTAAACCACATATTAATGTTTTATATTTTTAAAATGAAAACGAAAAGAGGGTTGTGTTTTATATTTTGAAGAAAATGAAAAGGCAGTGGTGTTTGATATCATTTCGTTTTATTGTAATGCGTGTACACTTTGCATGAACCACATTTTTGTGGCAATTCATATTTTAAATGAAACAGAAAAGAGGCAACGCTGTTTGATGTAATATTTATTTTCACTGTAATCTACGTACGTTCCCTGAAATAATTTTTTGCGACTATTAATATGTATACATGAAAACAAAAAGAGGCAGTGGTGTTTGATATCGTATTTCGTCGTATTGTAATACAGGCTAGCTGACTGATGTTATCAAGTACGCTGCTGTTCCATTTGTAGAACTACCGGACTTGTGTTCTCCTGTCCTCAGGAGTTCGCACTCCCGAGTCGAACTTGTGAAGTCCGAACTACCGAGGACGCAAGTCCGAACTTTGCGAACTTGGTATTGAGAAACGGCCTGTGACTCTCTGACAGTAGTATTTACTATATATTTTTTTACTACATTTTCTATGGTAAATTTTCTATTAATTTCTATAGTACTTCCTCCCCCCCACAATTTACTATAGTATCTTTACTATAGTATGGTTCAAAAACACTATAGTATTTACTATAGATTTTTTTTCCTATATTTTCTATGGTAAATTTTAGAGTTGAGCCGGATACTCGGCTGAAACGAGTATCCGGTACGGATAAAGCACTTTTGCCGAGTACAAGTATCATACGAGTAATACGAGTCAATATCTGTGCTCGGATTGAATAAAAATTCTCATTGGGTAGCTGACTGTGTCTGCGTTCTGTGATAGGCTAGTCACAGCGCCCCTCCCCTACACATACAGGTGTATTGTGATGCTGTGTCCCGCTCTGCTCACTCACACACAGAACACGGAGAAGAGAAGAGAACAGCGCGCTCTCTCTCTCTGTCTCTCCATCAGTCACTCAGGTTCGCGGGTTTTTTCCGTTAACGTTTAGGGTTTCTTCAGCTTCAGGTTTGTTTTTTACTTTGGTTTATAGTACTTACTTATTAACCAGTAGAGTTTTGGTAAACGTGGGGTTTGTTCAGACGTGGTGCTTGGTAGAATGCGACTCGCGTCTCTGCCTGTCGGAGATTTTTTTTTTTTTTTTTAAACCGTCAGCTGGCTCTAACCAGTTTTTTTGACTGCATGGTCAGTAAAAAATGCCATGGGCATGGAATACACTCAGTATTCACGCACTGAGTGTCTGACACTTTCTTGCTGTATTTCATAAAAAAAAAAAAAAAGTAGTGGTATAAAACTATATTACAAATTAATTAGCTACACACACACACTCTCTCTCCCTCTCTCTGCCGGTCATCGGAGTTTTTTTTTTTTTTAAACCGTCTGCTGTCATGTAAATAGTTTTCTAATCAGCAATAAATATAACAATTTCCGATCAACCCATATCAATTGCATGCTTAAAATAACATACCGGTTAAAGCCCCGCCCATTTCAAGACAACCCGACCCACTTCCAGGTTAAATCCCGCCCACTTCCGGGTTAGGCCCCGCCCAGTCCGAGTACAGATACAGATACAGATAATTCATATGGTTAACAGATACAGATACAGATACAGATAATGCTGTACTCGCTCATCCCTAGTAAATTTACTATAAATTACTATAGTATTTTAATTCCCACAATTTACTCTAGTACCTTTACTATAGTATGATTCAAAAACACTATAGTAATTTACTATACTATAGAAATGTTACTACTTTTTATAGTAAATGTACTATAGTATTTTTTTCATGTGGGTTGATATAGTGAAAAATAGATTTTATCTTTTGTTCTGTTTAATTGCAAATGACACAGATTTACATGCCTCCTTTATTTTTTAAATGAAACGGTGAACCTGGAGGAGTGAACATTTTCATGTTGTCGATAATTTTATGAGCCCATTTTTTCAAGTAGATGTGATTATGACCAAAGCTAGAGAGAAGGATATCAAGATAACCTCAAGTCTCAGCATTTCATTCTTTGTGTTTTTGTTAAACTGTCATCAGTGATGCTGACCAGAAACACAGGAGAGAGATGTTCAGATTTAAACACATTTGCCTTTTTATAGCACAAGTTACAAAACTTAAGGACGTCCACATGACAGCAGTTATCCTGATCAGTCAGATCATGTCTGTTTTGTCCAAGATGGCACCATGAACGGTTTGGAGCTCTTCAGTACTTTAACTGTTCTTGTTTTCTTTGTCCCATTTTAAGTAACTTCTTGCCGATTATTTTTACTAGAGACAAACTCCTAGACATCAGACACAACACACCAAGCTATCTTTTGAGCATTCAGACTTTTTACTGGACAGCATGTAACATCTAACGGGCTTCCAGCTGTTTATAGCAGATCACGTCATTGAGTTGTCGGGGAAATCGAGAGGTGGTGGATTATGTTTTTATATCAACGAAGGCTGGTATACGGATGTGACAGTGTTAAAGAGGATGTGCTGCCCTAATTGGAAGCTCTCTTGATTAAGCCTTTCTATTCACTGTGTGGGTGTTTCTTGTTTATTCTGCTGACTATTTACATTCCTCTACAAGCGTGTATAAACACAGCGCTGCAACAGCTGGCTGATCTGATTTCAGACACGGAGCAATGATACCCAGACTCTTTAATTAGTATTCTCTGTGATTTTGAAGAAGTGAATCTCACCTATGAACTGCCTAAATACAGACCGCACATCACATGCTCCACAAGAGAAAGTAACATACTGGACCTTTACTACACTGCTTTAAAGAATGCATTTCACTCTGTCCCCCGAGTGGCTTTGGGACTCTCTGATCACGGGACTCATCTTCTCCCGGCCTACAGGCAAAAACATAAATCTGCTAAGCCTGTGGTAAGGACTTAGAGAGATGGACCAATGAAACAGAGTGGGCATTACAACTCTGTTTTGACTGCAATGATTGGAGTGTTTTTGAAGCTGTTGCCACTGATATGGATGAGCTCACTGACACTGTGACATCCTACATCACTTTCCGTGAGGACGTGTGTGTTCCCACCAGGACTTATTTAAAATACAACGATAAGCCATGGTTCATTGCAAAACTCAGGTTCCCCAGACCAAAAACACACTGACAAAGAAGATCAGAGTGGCTAAGAGAAGCTACTCTGAAAACCTGAAAAAACAGTTTTCGGCGAACGACCCTGCATTAGTGTGGAAAGCCATCGCCAGCTACAAGATGCCACACCCCAGCACTGAGGTGAATCAACAACTGCCCGAAGACCTACAAACTGCACGTCTGAAAAGCCCGGTCTCACACCTCACACCCACTCTGACTGTCTCTCCACACAACCGTTATCACCCTGTAGCCCCTACCTCCCGCCTACTGCTTCTCAACCTGCACTCCAGATCTGAGAGGACGATGTATGCAGAGTAGGATTCACCAATTCGCATCGGTGCATCAGCAGAAAAGTTAACAATGCAATGCATCGATTTTAAAAAAAGTGTGCATCGGATACAAGTTGGCATTTGTATCCTGATGCATAATTTCTAAAGTATTTGCTAAATCGCCAGCCATCATCATAATAGGGGTGAATCGTATCGCATCGCATTGGTACACTGTAAAAACCAACAAGTTGGGGTAACTCAAACTGTTTGAGTAAACAAATTCCCCTTGGCTTAAACCATGTAAGTTTTAAAACTTGCAGTTAAGTAATTAAGTGATTAATTAAGTGCTGATTGAGCATTAGTGATGAACACCTGCTGTTAACAAACAGAATCACTGAAGAAAAGAGAAACACAAGAACTACTACAACTGACTTCAGACACAGCCTTAGATGAAATCAACTGAAATAAAATACATTAAATCTCTCAAAATCTGATTAAACAACCCCACAAACAGCATCAGCAGCTCCACTTATTAATAACCAGACTGACTTTATTTCTGTCAGACATCTACAGAAGATCTTATTGAGAATTAACTAAGGTTTAGATGTTGATTTAGTTCACCATTATTTCTCCCAATCCAGGCCATTTGCATGCGCAATATAGGCTATACTCTCAAAATATTACAACTTTAATCTTGTAATTGATACAACTCAATTCTTGTAATTTTGAATTTATTCTCGTATTGCTAAGACTTTATTCTTGAAATTTTGTCTTTTTTCTAAAAAATATTACAACTTTAATTTCGACTTTAATCTTAGATTTCTTTTTTTTTTTTTTTTACTGTGGCACTAAACACCGTCATAAGTAGGCAGTCATTGTAGTAGTTTTAATATTATTATGAGGACATAAAAGATCACAATCTCTATGATTCACTGGAAAAGCAGATTGTGGATGTCAGATTGCCCACCGTTAATGGACACTATTTAATAAAGACTTGAAGTTGATTGAGATGTTTCTGTTTATGAGAGTGGACCAGCCTTTGTTACTCAATTGTAAATTTTGTAATAAGTCTTGTTTGTGGCATATTCATCAGGTTTTGCTATTTTAACTTTATATTTAAAATGATGTTAATGTTGAAACTGCTTTGCAAGTTTACTGAGGCCCCCTATGCACATTATATCGTTGCCCTCTACTGGAGGATTTGAATATTGCTGATTGATTTGATTCAGTGTCATTTGTCCTTATATAGAGAACATGAAGCCTGTATGAGCTCTCAGTATCAGACACTGTATCCTCCAGTAGGTGGCGCTCTTTCAGTGTGATTAATGTGATATTCAGTCAGTGGTGATGGTGGGAGGAGACAGTAAAGCTGCTCATTACTGATAAAGAGCTGAATAAAGAGGAAGTAACTAAAGCAGACAGATGTAGAGACAGAGAGATTCACACAGAGATCATTCAGCATAAGGAAGACTGAACTCAAGTCACAATGATGATCCTCCTCATCTTCTTCACTTTCTACCTGATCTCAGGTCAGAGCTTTTCTCTTTCATCACTGCAGTAATTATGCTGTTTTCTGTTCATCAGCTTTCTGATCACAGTATCAATCTGATTGACAGATGCAGTGAGATGCTTTAGCGTCACTGGATATTCTGGAGGAAGCCTTCTCATTCATTCATGGAAGCCTTGGCACAAATATTATAATAAATACATGAAAAAGCAAGCAAGTACAACCGTAATAACTCATAGGGAACATGAAAAATGGATTAATGAAGGAAGATTCACTTTATTTTGCAATGATTATGGAAAACTCATGATCTACATTAGAGAACTGAACACACAAGATGCTGGGACATACAAGATTGGGGTTGAAGGCAAATGGTCCATCGATATGTCTTTGAATGTGAAAGAAGGTCTGTCATTTTAAGATCAAAGGCTTTAATTGAGTTACTGATCGTTTCAAAACTTTTATATATGAAAAATAAATTTCTTTATCATATGAATGACAGATTCATGTTGTACAATACCAAAGAGAGTGATGGTGAAAATTGGAGAAACTGCCCATTTCAGCTGTGCATATTCACTGAATAATATTAATGATATCAAGACCATATTCAAAGAGGGAAAAGACTCCATTGAGACGATTTACAGCACATGGAAGAAGAAAGAAAGATTCATTATTTCAGATGACATACATAAAAATGTTTTCAGTGTGAGAATTACTGCAGTGACACCAGATGATGGAGGAGTTTATTTATGTGGAGTTTGGCTCAACAGACAATCATACCGTTACATTTTTTTTAATACAGTTTACCTGCACATTATGGGTGAGTAGAATGAAACTAGTCAGGGCTGCATTTCCCAAAAGCATCATAATGCATATCACCAATGGAGCTACAATCAACTTAGGCTTACAATGCTTTTGGGAAACGCAGCCCAGATCAATTTTTCAGTGATTTCTTTGGTTCATGTTTGTACATAGTTCTCCCAGTTCACAAACCTTAAATGTTGACAGATTCATGTTGTGGAGTGCCAAAGACAGTAAGAGTAAATAGTGAAGAAACTGCTGATTTCAATTGTGATTATACATCGGAACAAAGGTATGCTGGGAAGACCATACTCAAAACTGGAAATTACATCATTGATGAGGTGATCTCCACTACTAAGACATGGGATCAGAAAGAAAGACTGAGCATTTATGATGACAGAAATAATATCTTCAGTGTGAGGATTACTGCTGTGACACCAGATGATGGAGGAGTTTATTTATGTGGAGTTTGGATCAACAGACACTCATACAGTTACTCTATTATTAATACTGTTCATCTACATGTTATTAGTAAGTAGAACTCGGAATCAAATTTTGTATAAAAGCTTTTATAGTCTATTTTTTTGTGGCAGACTTGATAATGGTTAGATGTGATGTTAATGATTGACAGATAAACTGAATGTGTATAAAGTGAGCGGCTACTCAGGAGGTGGTCTGATGATCAAGTGTGAACATCCTCAATACAAAACCAAACCAAAATACATCTGTAAAGAATCAGATGGATGTTCAGAGAGGAAGAATCCAGGAGTTCAGGATGAATGGATGGAAAATGGAGATGTTTCTTTATATGACGACACCATAGCAGGAGTCTTGATGGTGTTTTTTAGAGAGCTGAAAGCTGCAGATGCAGGAACATACAGGTGTGGAGTGAAAGTATCTGACTATACTGAGAGCTTCACTGAACTTCAGCTGAGCGTCGAACACGGTGAGGAACCTCAGATACTGTATCTTGTATGTATGACATATATCTTCTTCTTCTTATTATTATTATTATTATATTATTATTATTACACAGCAAAAACATCAGTGTTAAATTAACACTACTCAGGGGAGGAGTACGCCCATCTAATCTTCCAATTAACATCCAAGTATAAAGACAGCCTCTTACCACTTCCGTTGTTAGTTCTTTTGGCATCCCTCCTCCTCCCCATCTCCTCCTTTATGCATATTTATTTGTCTGTCTATCTATCTATCTATCTATCTATCTATCTATCTATCTATATTTCTGTCTATGGGGGGCTATCGGAGCTCGCGTAGAATGGTCTCTCTGAGCCCTCCATTGCAGACATCAAGCCAAATCTGTTTACCATTAATGCTAAGATTATATGGGCACATGAACTCGTGAAATCTTATTGGTGTAGACCCGAGCATGCACGTTCCTTTGTGTACAATTTTGTAATTGATTTGGCCATATTACAGAAATATTATGTGCTATCTCTAGAATCATAGGCCTATATTAATTATTATCTGTTTAGTAACCATGGTAATTTTAGTCAGATGAAGTCATTGTTTACAACTCTTGATGACAGCAGGTTCTTCAGGTTCATTCATATTTCCTTGAGGATCGGCAGGCCGCGGATCAGCACCAAATTGGGATTTTATACGCAAATTATGATAATTTACTGTATTTTAGAAATGAACAAACACGAACATAAGCGGCTGATTTTAAGTTTTAAAGCAAAACCGTTTTTTTGTTGTTGTTTAAAGAGATGAGTTACGTTGCTCAATGCGTCACAAACTTGTAGTTATAAAGTGATAATACATGTTTTCATGGCAAGCTCAATATTTCCTTGTTTATATCTTAATAAAATATTTGAGCCTATATTGATTCTCTTACAATTTTTAAAGGTTCCTATCTTATAGTAAATAAGTGTCCGTGACATCAGATATTAAAAAATCAATTATTTCTGTATCTGCACCCTCATTGTGTGTGCGTGTTAATTTGTGTACGAGATGAATTTAGACTCAGTTATTAACACTCAATCATTGCAGCCATATAGACCTGCATAACTATTGAATATTAAATCACTCAGAGCTGTAAATCTGTGGAATAGGTACTTGAGCACTTTTAATGAGTAAATGAGACCTTCTCTGTGATTAATATTTTTTATTTACTAAAGACTATAATAACTACTAAAAATCTAAAATCAGTAGGCCTAATATAGTATCTACAGTGATTCCTGGTTCTTTTTAAAGGATTGAGCCACAAAACCAGTCATTTAATTTGTGCATATAGCCTATATATAAAAGTATAAATAAAAATGTTGCAGAGAAAATTAACATTTATTGCTTAAATACGCACCAAAGCACGTTAATAATAATATTTGCTGTAGGTCAGATTTAATAACAGCTGTTTTAGTAAACAAAAACATTTAAAATAGGCCTATATGCAAAAAAATAATAATTGTTTCAGCAAGGTTTTCATTCCCATTATCCACACATAAAACCCCAGTTCATGCTGATGGACTATTTGGTATGATTGTCTTAATTGTCACCGCAGTTGTTCTTTAAAATAAAACCATTTGCGGGTTTGTCCTATGTCTTACTGAACTACAGTGAATTATCATCATATCCTAAGTTTTTGCTTATCCACCGGTCCTAAAATAAAGAATAAAGGCTACATATAAATATACATTATACAAAACAGCTAAATCTCAAACAGTGGATAATTTTTATCAACATCGCCCAGCTAAAACTGCTCAATATTTAAGTGTCTGCTTCTGTGAAAAGTGCAATAATATCTGACTTCATTTAACGTGCAACCCACCTGTTGAGGACCACTATTTACGTTCATCACAAAGAAACATAATTCATATTTCTCATAGGTGATAATATTTATAGCATAGTTAGGACTATATCATGGCCACGAATTAAGAATTTGTTCCCCAGACTTAAATTCGTGAGCCGCTCATATTACACAGCTCTGTTCTGCCCGAAGTACTCGGAGATTCCACCACCAAGCGTTTGATAGGAACTTAATCTAACTAATTCATCATAAGTTTAAAAAAAAAAAAAAGTTTGCCAATTGATTCTAACTAAAATCGCTGTTGTTAGCACTTAATATTTTTGTAGTACACTCTAAAAAATGCTGGGTTAAAAAGGGACGAACCCAGCGGTTGGGTTGTTTTGACCCAGCGGTTGGGTTATTTTGACCCAGCAGTTGGCAGAGGTGGAAAGTCCAGGGTTCAGAAAATAAAAGTCCTGCCATATGTTTATTCCAACTCAGCAGCTGATTTCACCAGAGGAGGAACCAAGTGATTCATTTCAAGTCACAAGCAAGTCTCAAGTCAAATCCCAAGTCCTCAAAGAGCTAATGAGATAATTAAGTCACTGAAGAAAGCAACATCACTGAAGAAAAGAGAAACACAAAAACATATGACTTGAGTCACAGCCTTGGATGGAATCAACTGAAAAAAAACAACAACACGATGCCACCATAATTGTGGTCAGTGTTTGCTTTAGATGGGCTCTTTAGACTTTTAGTAACAAATTAATTTGCTTCTAAGCAATTGCAATATTGTTTCACTGCAAAAATGTGTGCATTGCTGAATCAAACCTTGAAGTAGCAGATTAACTTTTGCTTTCGGCTTCTGAAAATGAAAGTTAATTTGAATGAACATCATGAAGTGGTTTTTCTTTGGTTTGTTGATGGACATTCAGCCATCATTTAATTGAAAGAAAAAAAAAAGTCCTATTAAACAAATATTACTGTAATGATTCAATGTTGAAAAAAAAACTGTATAGGCTCAGGCTTTTAGACATGCACACTTATCATATGATCCTCAACAGTGGTGACAATAATTTTTCATACTGCAGTGCATGATGGGAGTTTTTACTATGGTGTTACCCAGCATGCATTGCAGCATGAAGCATTTTGTTGGTTGTCACCATTGTTGAGATTCATATGCTGGTTCTTGATGTCTGTGTGTGTCTAAGTAGTATAAGAGTTCAAATTTGTGTACGCGTTACATAGATTTAAAATGATTTCACAAACTATTAGAGCAACACTTTCCTTGCATGCTGTAGTTTCAGAGAGTTGATTAAGCAAAACCTAGACATATAAAAGGAAAGAAAAGTTGATTGTAACCAGGCCAACTCATGATGACTATCTGATCATATGTAAACAAATAAAATCTACTTACTGCATAGTAGTGATCTCTCTGCTTTACAACAGCACATGTATTGCTACAAAGAAATATCAAAGACCAGAAATAAAGGGTCAAGAGCTCAACTAAACAAACGCTGATCTCCATGATGGTGGCATCATTTTAACCTATAAAACATCAACATCTGTAATTCTCAATAACAGCAGGTGTCCATCACTAATGCACAATCATCGTTTTATTAGTCACTTAATTATCTCATTAACTTGAACTATTTGAGGACTTGGGATTTGACTTGAGACTTGCTTGTGACTTGAAAGGAATGACTTGGTTCCTCCTCTGGTGAAATCAGCTACTGAGTTCATGGGTGGAATAAACATATGGCAGGACTTTTACTTTCTGAGCCCTGGACTTTCCACCTCTGCTAACTGATGGGTCAAAACAACCCAACCGCTGGGTTCGTCCCTTTTTAACCCAGTGCTGGGTTATTTTCAACCCAGCATATTTTAGTGTACAGCCAAACAGCGTAGATCATTCATAAAAACGTATATAAATGAATGCTCATGCGCAAACGTCTACACCAATAAGCTCTGCTGTATTATAAACCATTGAAATTGGGGTGGGCAGAGCGACACGTGTCGTCCCACCTTAATGTGTCGCCCCGCCCCGCCCCATCTTCCAGGGTGCACTCTGGGGCTACTCTTCACATCTCGTATGCAAGCATTGCTGCTCCTCCCCTGCTACGCTGGTTTGGTTGTCCATCACATGACTCAGAGACTCCAAGCGCAAGCGGATACTTTTGGAAACAGTGAGAGATGGAACGGTAGAACTCCGAGCTACAAAAGAAATAAAAAGGGGAGGAAGGAAATCCTTCACATAGTGCATATTGTATATAACTGTATACCAAAATTTTTATGCATTATCACTGTAAGGTGTATACTGAGTTTGGCCTTTTAATATTACTTTCTTAATGCATTAAGCCACTTTAAATGTTTTCATTATAACGGTTTTCTATGGGAGTAAAATGCTTAACATGTAATTTCGCATGTTTGCATATATATTCTGGGCTCAGCTGCTTGCCACATATTATATTTTATTAACAAACTGTATACCAAATTTAGTCTTTATTTATTTATTTGGTCTTTAGCACTGTCTTCCTCCATTACACCATATTAAATGTTTTTATATTGCAATGACAGAAATCAGTGTGTTGCATTCATGTTCTGGGTTCATCTGCTTACCTGTACATACATTGTAGGCCTATTTATTTTTATAAACTATACCGAATTTGGCCTTTTCATATCACAGATTTGTATTGCAATAATAACAAACAAATATTACAGTATGTATAAAACAAACAGAAAATACAGTATGTATATAACATACGAAAATCCTTTCAATAATAAACGAGTTATGGCTTAATAGTTCTTTTTTATATCACTGTCTTCATTCAATAAACCACTTACATTAAACTTTTATTTATAATGATTTTCTATGGGAGGAAAATGCATAATGTGAAAACTTTGAGCGTTACTTTTGTATTCTGGGCACATCTGTTAAATTGTATATCTAGTTTGCAACATTTATAAGGTGTATACTGAGTTTTGTCTTTTAATATTACGTTCTTAATTTATTAAGCCACATTATTTTTATAACTTTTTTCTATGGGAGGAAAATACTTAACATGAAACTGCATTGCTTTCATGTTCTGGGCTTCTCTGCCTGCAAAGTCCTTTTAGAAAGGCAAATAATATCCACGTAGCTTTAAGGTGAATATAATATTAGTCATATCAACATTAGTTTCAAGTAATGCCTTTCAATTAATTTTTTAAATTGTTGTTGGTCATTTAAATGTATGTTTTTTTTTAAAATGACAAGTATCAGTATCGGCGATACTGGCCCTGTATTTACTCGGTATCGGATCGATACCAGAATTTACAGTATTGCACACCCCCATCGTCAACACCGTGAACAACATAAGATCTGGCATTTTCAATATAATCAGACCGATGTTTTTTAACCTTACTTTGATCAAAAAACTTTAATTAAGACACACAGACATCAAGAAACAGCGTGAGAATCACAACAACGGTGACTATCAAAAAAGCATGTTGTAGCCAATCAAAACTCATCCATGGCTCCCATCATGCATTGCGGCATGAATAAATTATGAGCAGAATTGTTATAATTTCTTTTATTCTTACTATTTTCTTTTATTTTTGCTTTTTTTATGTGACTTTTTAGCAGCTTGTTTTGTGATGTTCAGAATTGATCTGTTTATCTGAATATGCTGTTTGTCACCTTTGTTGAGATTCATACGCTGATTCTTGATGTCTGTGTGTGCCTAGAATAATGTTTTTTTTTTTTTTTTTTTGATCAGAACAGTTTGTAAGAAACCTTTCACCGTGCAATCACAAGGCTGTTGTAATCAATAAAGAACATTTATCTCAGAGATTAGACTCTAAATCAGTTTAGTGATTCAGGTCAAATAATGATTACGTTAAAACACAATCATCACCACCTGATGACTTTTGCTCTTTGCATTTTTAACACTGGATCAGTGTGGATGATATAAACACTGAGCAGTGTTAATTTCACACTGATGATTTTGCTATGCATTATTGTTGTTGTTGTTTCTCTTGGCTTATAGATGGAACATTTGCAACTGAATCTGTGTATCTTGGTGAAGAAGTCAACATCACCTGTCAGATCCCAGAACAACATACAGTTAATTTCTGTAAAGAGGATGATAATCACATCTGTCAGAACATCAGCTCATCTAAAGTGACACAAATGAGTGGTTCATCTGAGAGAAATGAAGAGAGAGTTTTTACAGTGAGCATCAGTAATGTGAGCGTGAGAGATGCTGGAGTTTACTGGTGTGGAGCAGAAACCAGAGACACATATTTGACTTTCATCTCCCTGACCACGAAAATACAGCTCAACATCATCAGTGAGTCCATTCAGATGATTTCATTGTAGTAAACAATAATGATGAGTCATGATGTAACCAAAAATGGCATAAAGATAAATGGCATAGAGCAGTGGTTCTGAAACTTTTTACACCAAGTACCACCTCAGAAACTATTTGGCTTTCCAAGTAC
Source organism: Aspiorhynchus laticeps (assembly GCA_023376895.1). NCBI lineage: Eukaryota > Metazoa > Chordata > Actinopteri > Cypriniformes > Cyprinidae > Aspiorhynchus > Aspiorhynchus laticeps. Next base: position 47,752,892 of record CM041797.1, on the reverse strand, counting down.
CACCATTATGACCAACATTAAAATACAGTATAGTACTATAGCACAGTTAAAAAAATAAAAATAAGAGTCAGTTTTTTTCCTAATAAGACTATTTATTATTGTCAGCCAATTAAAACATTGTAAATACACAGTTTGAACATTAACACTGCACTGTGCTTACTTCCAGGTAAATAAAAAACTTAATTATTAAATTAAAATATATTGTACCTAAAAGTTAAATTAAAACTGTACTGTACTTCAGTGTTAAAAAACTGTACTTAAATATAGATTAAATGAAAATGTATCATACTTAACATTTAAGCACAGTAACAGTTTTTATTTATCTTTTAAGTGGCTATAATACATTTTCATTTAATCTTTATTTAAGTACAGTGCAGGTTTTATTTAACTTTTAAATAAAAAAGTACTTGATAAAAATAATAATAACACAGGCTGTACATGTAGCAGCAAGATAAATACTCTGAGACAAGCAATATTAACTTCTCCTGTTGTTCAGTCGTAGTAAGCAGGGTGTGACGGTATTAGTCCCGCCCCTCCTCCATTATGATTGATTAGCTGACTAAAAAGTGACAGTGATGAGCGCTAGTGATGAGCATGAAAAAGACGCTCCCATTTAAAACAACTGAAAAACTTTGCTAGCCTCCAAAAAAAACAAAAAGAAAATGCTTTGGTGGACATGCAGCCTAATTTACGTACCATAGAGGAAGCTCCGTACCACTAGTGGTATGCGTACCACACTTTGAGAACCACTGGAGTATTAGCTCTTTGATTTTTGTATTTGTTTTGTAATTTTTTTTAGGAATTGTGGCATCAACTGCATTTACGCAATTTTCTGTAAATAACATCTAGAAATAGTGCATTGTTTTTCTATTTGGGCAAACAATTCAGGCATGAATTGCCTACATGAAAACAGTGATTAGTGTCATGTGTCATCTGTTTTGATTTTGTCTTCCCTGTGTTGCCTTACTTTTTTCTCTAGTTTCCTTTTTTTCTTAATTAGTCCTCACACCTGTTCCGTTTTACTTGATTGCTCACTGTGTATTTAAGCCCTGAGTTCCTTTTGTTCATTGTTCAGTCTCATCCATTTTATATGTGGTTGTGTTTCTCTCTAGCGATTCCCTGTGTTTTACTTGTGAATCATAATACATACTGCTTTGCTTTCTGATCCTTCAGTATGTGCTTACTAAAGCCACTGTTCTGTGAAAGAAGACCAAACCTAGACACCAAGCCAAAATCCGTCTCTGCTGATTTCGTTCAGCCCTGAATCTCCTGTGTTTCCACTGGTTTGGTCCAGACCTGATTCTTGATTGTCGGCCATGGACTGCCTTCATCGCTGCTGGTCCCACCCAGCCTCCTACTACCTCCTCCTCTGCCAAAGTCCATTGCCAGTCCATTGGCCCCGCCTCTGCTGGTTGCCGTCAGCTCCTCAGTTCGTCAACTCCTCTCTGGTTTACTTCACTCTGCCTCGGTTCCTGCAGTCCCCAGCTCCGTCCTGGCAAGTGGACCCCCTAGCTGTACCTCAGTCCTCTGAGCCCTGGACTACACCTCTCACCCTTCATCTCCTCCTTGGCTCCATGCTCTCTCAGCTCCACCGGGGGTTCATTAGTCATCGGACTCCACCGGGTTAGTCGTTGACCTGCCTCTGCCACGTCCTTCCACTCCTCTGGCTTTGACTCATCCCTCCATCCCTCTGTAGGGCTCCTCTTTTCCCCTGGCTCCACCTTGGTCTTCAGTCGCAACAGCTTCGTCTCAGCCTGCCAAGCTCCCGTCTCTACCTCTGACCCACAAGCCTGTAGCTCCGCCTCGGCCCTCCAGGCCTCTGGTGTCACCCTGGTTCTCCATTTCCTCGGATCCACCTCCAGCGGCTTCATTTCCATTAGCTGGCCCCCTGTCATCAACCAAATCTTCAAATCTGGCTCTTTTCCCTGGGTCCTCTTTCTGTCATCGCCAACCTGTTTTTTTTCCCCACCATCACCTTCTCTTGGTTCCTGCTCCACGCCCTCCCTCCCTCCTCAGTTGGACTCTGTTACGACGCAAGGATGCACTTTCTGAGAGCGGGGTATAATGTCTCATGTATTGTCATACATCTGTTTTGGTTTAATTTAGCCTGTGTTGCCCTAAAGTTTTCTATAGTTGTTCATTTGTCCCCACAGTTTTTCCTTGATAGTTCCTTCTGTTCATTGTTCAATCTCGTCAATGTTATACGTAGTTGCTCTCCGGCAATTCACTGTGTTTTCTGATAACTGAGTTCTAATAATACTGTTTTGTTTTCTGCTTCTTTATTGTGCACTTACTACAGCCACCGTTCAATGACAGCTACTGTAGCAATAGCCCTATAGAGTGCAGGCACGGTGTATGCCACTGGTTAACATTCTATTCAGAATCATTTGTGTTAAATGTCTGTGTTTGTTTGTTTGTTTTTAGTGGCTCCAGTAGTAAGACATGAAGGAGAATCTGCTGAGATCATCTGCCCTTATGATTCAATCTATAAATCAAACACATCTCTCTGTAAGGGGAAGTGCTCCACTAGAGACAGAAATCCTCTCAATGAGACTGTGAGAGAAGAGAAAGAGACCAAGACTGACAGACTGACTCTGAAAGATGACGTCACTGCAAGTGTCTTCACTGGGACCATCACTGGACTGACAGCAGAGGATGCTGGGAAATACTGGTGTGCAGTGACATTAGAAACAGACCTCAATTATCTTTACACTCATCTGATGGTCATCATGAACGAGGGTGAGGAAGGTTTATTCATCTGAATATGTGAAGCTACGGCTGTGAATTGATGTTCTTGTGTTTGTAATCATTTCCAGAGCTGAACTTGACTAAGTATGAAGGAGACGACGTGTCAATCCAGTGCAAACATCATGATGAAGATCAGAAAAGCTTCTGCAAAGCACATGAAGCCTCCATGTGTGTGAAGGATGGAGTTTCATTGGAGACGATCAGAGATGATCGATTCTCTTTCAGTGATGAAGCATCTGGAGTCTTTACTGTGAACATCACTGATCTGAGAGAAGAGGATTCTGGGATATACTGGTGTGGAGCTCACGTCATCACGAAACTCAATCTAGACGTCAAGAAAAGTAAGTTTTACCTTTACCCGAACTATATTGTTTCTATTTAAAGGTGATTAGCATCAGTAATTGTATTGACCTCACAGATAGTGGTGGATTTAGAGATTAAGTAGTTGAGAGAGAAGTTTAGTGGTTTGTGATTTCCTCAGGTTACGAA